>RBNK01001910.1:0-12900 GCA_003990785.1 Endogone sp. FLAS-F59071 | reverse complement strand
AATTATCTAATTTCTATAAATTTACTACTATGCTTGATTTGAAGTTACTATGACCTTCCATCTCTTTTCATTTTTAATTATTTATAACAGTTATTTCTGTCTGATAACTTTTATTTCTATAATACAATATTTTTATCTATAAAATATCACTACCAGAGTCATTATGTATTCTTCATAACAATTGAATTATATTTTCATAGCAAATTCTTTCTTAGTTATTTTTTAGTCTTTCAATTTATATTGTGACAAATATACTAAAAACCGGTCATTCGTTCATTCATTGAGAATGCTCAGAGTGTCAGACGCGATATCTCCCTTTGTGTATCCTTACTACAGCTTCGTGCTGTGCTCTTCAGGCTTTACTATGACTGATATTGAGATATTCCAAGACTCTATGCAAACTGATTTATTTAGATAGAAATAGAGGGGGTATTTATACAAATTGAACAACTAATAAAGACTTCACTATGAAAATTACAATCCAATCATTGCAAAGAATACATAATGACTCTGGTGGCGGCATTTTGTAGAAATAAAAGTCGTCAAGCAGAAATAAAAGTCGTCAAGCAGAAATAAAAGTCGTCAAGCAGAAATAAAAGTCATCAAGCAGAAATAAAAGTCGTCAATGACTAAAAATGGAAGGATACAGAATGTTATGGTAACTCCTAAATCAAGTATAGTACAAATTTCATGAAAATCAGTTAAGTTGGGGGTCAGCCATCACATCTGGAGGCTCAACTGGGAATGTCTCGTCCTCGAGACTAAAAGGCAAAAGAACAATCTCTTTCTCTATAGCTTGATGGATTTAAGCGATTTCAGCAAGGGTCAATTTAGAAATGTTAACGGTTCTTCTATAAAACCTCGAAAGAAGCCATTCATAGCCCAGGAAAAGTGCATAAGTCTTGTCAACCATGTCTTTCACAAATTTGGACAGTACCATTTCTTGTTTTCTATTCTTGCGATGCAAGCTTCGGGCCTGTCCTTGATGGAACCGGATCGTGGCATTAGTTGCATGATTTTAATGGTATAACTACTCATAGTACTGCTGGCTGAGTAGAAGGAGCCTTTCGGGGTCTTCCTCTTGGTCGAGAGGCATCCAGTCGATGGTCTCAGATTCCTTCATTAGCACTTCCTTCATCGCTTTTTCCACGTCCTTCTTTGGGCTGCATTTGTTGAGTATGATAGATTTTTACTTTACTTCGGTGGACCAGGGTGGGGAGAATAGAACCATTGAGTCTCCTAAGCTGAATTGTGCTTTCTTTTATAGCCTGTACGTAGTATGGGCCTTCCCACTTCAGTTGTAATTTAGCTGACCATGATGATTCTACAATGTTTCGGTATATGAGGACTTGATCTCCAATATGCAAGGGGGTTGTATTTGCCTTCCTATTTTGGTTCATTCGCTGTCTCTCCTGCGCCTTGTCGATGAATATGGATGCCTTCTTTCAGATTAACTGTAACCTGCTGATATCTCGTGCGACGTAAGCCCATAAACGATCGTCATACGTTCCATTATCTTTCTCAGAGTGGTGGAATTCTCGGTTTAGCAGCCTTCTATACACAAGCTCGAAGGGGCTGAACTTTGTTAATGCTTAGCGAATGGTTTGAACTGCAAAAAGAGCACTATCAAGATAATAGTCCCATGTTGCTTCTTGATCGATAATCTTTGCCAAGATATTCTTGACTGTCTGGTTGGTGCGTTCAGTTTGACCATTTCCCTGTGAGTGGTACGATGTCGTTTGGATATGCTTGATATGGTAAGTCCGCTTGAGTTCCTTGATTAATTCGTTCAAAAACTCCATACCTCGGTCACTGGTTATTTCTTTCGGTACTCCATGTCGGCAGATAATGTCAGTATGCAAGAATTTGGCTACTGTCTGCACATCTGCGTCTTCAACTGCTATCGCCTCCAGATATTTTATAAAGAAATCTACTACTAAAATAATATATCTTTTTCTCATTAATGTTACTGGCATAGGTCCCATGATGTCTATCCCAATATGTGAAAATGGCTCAGCCTTGATGGTTGCAGAGGCAGCTCGGGGCGTGTCTTTTGCTCTTGCTTATTTTTAGCATGTGTCGCAATTTCACATAAAGTTGGTTATATCATCTTGCATTCCGGGCCACCACACTGAGTTCTTGAGTCGATATAAAGTGTTGTCCTGGCCTACATGTCTAGATAACAGATGATTGTGTGCTAAGGATAAAATGTTTGATACATCCTTCTCCTATATTACTAGAATAATGCATCCTTCCTTTTTACGATATAGTAAATTATTCTGAATTTCATACTGTCTGCTGGTGGTTAATAAAATGTTCTTCATCCAATCCTCCACTTCTTCCCTAATTTCCCTCCTTGTCAACCAAATCACCAGATCATAGTACAGTGTTGCATTCATTGCTGTGCCCTGCCTTGGGCATCCAATAATGGCATTCTGCTGAGTGTATCGGCATTTTGGTTTGTTTTTCCTTTTCTGAATTTTACTATGAAATCGTATTCTTGCAGTGTCATAATCTACCGTATATACATTCCACTTGGATCGGGTCTGTTGAATAACCATTTAAGCACCGAATGGTCTGTGATAACTTCGAAGTGTCACCCGATGAGGTAATACCTAAACCACTTGACTGCCCATACGACTGCAAGATACTCCAATTTGGTTGATTCGTAATTCTTCTCTGCACTGCGTGTTCCTCTGCTTGCATAACAAATTACTCATTCTAAGCCTTTAGTGTTGTCTTGCGAAAGTATTGCTTCTACTCCTATTGCACTTGCATCAGTATAAAGCTTAAAAAGCTTTGTTCAATTTGGTTTTGCTAGTACAGGTGCAGTTGCCAGAGCCTTCTTTAATGTGTTGAGTGCTTCTTGTTCAAGTTCGCTTTATTCTTCATCAATTTCCACCCAATTGTAGCTTTTTGTAAGGGTTTTATACAATGGTTCAGCTAAGCTTGTGAAATTGTGTATGTATCGACAGTAGTACAAGGCTAATCCCAGAAAAGCGCGCATCTCTGTTCGGTTTATAGGTCTTTTGAATTTGGTGATGGCTTCTACTTTAGCTGGATCGGTTCGGATTCCTTCTTTGTCGATGATGTGTCTGAGCATCGTAACTTTTTCTGCAGCAAACATACACTTCTTTGGTTTTAAATAAAGGCCTTCAGTTCTCATTCGGTTGAACACTTCACGTAATGCCTTGATGTGGTCCTGGAATGTTACCGTGAATATCGTAATATTATCAATGTACACCAATAATGTTTTTCCAATGAGATCTCCAAATATTTTGGTCATCATTTTCTAGAAGCTTGCTAGGGCATTCTTAAGTCCAAACAGCATTTATAGATATTTCCAATGGCCTTGTGGGGTTACGAATGAAGTGATTTCCTGTGATTCTTCATCAAGTCCCATTTGATAATACCCACTAGTCATGTTGAGGGTTGTGTAAAGGCTTGCACAGATCGGTATCTTTGAGAAGGTGTTGTTGATCCTTGATATTGGGAAGGTATCTCCTTTGGTAATATCATTCAGCTTCCTAAAGTCGGTACACATTCTTGGAGCAAAGGTTCCAGCTTCTAATCCTTTCTTGGGTGCGATAACATTCGGGAATCCCCATGGGCTGTCCGTTTCGGCGGCCATTCCTTCCTTGACCATGTCATCGATTTCTTTTTGTTGCCATTCGATATATGCAGGTGGTGTTTGGTATGGTGCACACTTGATCAGGGGGTGCCCTTGGATATTAATGTGATAAAAATGCTTTGGCAGTTTCAGATTGATTTCCTCAAAGATTGTTGTGAATATGTCAGAGTACTCATTGATGAGTTCTTGTAACTCCTTCTTTTTTCTTTCGCTGAGCTGTTCTCCAAAAGTATATGCCTTCTTATTCGCCATTTTAGGTGCATACTTGAGTTCCATTATGATTTTTGCGATATTCATTCCAGTAGATCCGAACCCTTTGTCTCCTCTGGTTGTTTCTTCGAGATTGGTTACTTTTACGGCCTTGCCGGTCCAAATGGGTATGATTATTAGCTGCGCGATTCGGTCTCCTCCGTAGAGTTTGGCTATGTTAAATTGATGTCGGTTGACAACTACGATCTTGATTTCACCCATGTAATCTGCATTGATAACTCCTGCATCAATTGTAATTCCGGCAACTGCTAGGGAACTCCTTGGTTTGATTTGACCATAGTGTCCTTGAGGTATTTTCGTGGCGATTCCTGTCCCAACTATGCATGATTCTCCCAATATCCTTGATGGTAGAGAGATCAAATCCAGCAGCCTGTTCACTTTTTTGTTCCAAGGGTTTGGCCTTCTGGTTGGTTCGTACGATCTGCATCATAAAGAATTCTTTTTGTTCGTCTTCATCATCGCTTTCTATCATTTGCGGATGGACTCCTCTTTCTAGGTCGACTAGTATTTCATAATGTCATCCCTTCTATGTGATTCGCATTTTGCATGCACCAAGGTCGATTACTGCTCGTACTTTCTTTAACCAGTTATTCCCGATGACAAGGTTGTAGGATGTGGTGTCAACTACCATTGCTGATACCGAGATGATAAGTTTACCAAAGCAGATCGGTAATTCGTGCACTTTGCCAAGTGGTGTTGCAACATGTCTATCTGCTACCATGATTGTCATAGTTGTGGCCTCTTCGATCTGCCATCCGAGTCAGTCGAGTATCATTTTGCTGATAATGCATCCTCCAGCACCTGTATCGATAATGCACGGCATCGTAATTTCCTCGATCTGACATTGTGAATATGCTGATGAGTTCTGTGGTTCATCATCCTCCGATTGTTGCATTGCATTGATTTCTACTACTTCATAGCCAGGTTGTGCATCACTTATCCCTTTTCAGATTTGCTGTCGGAAGGTTAGAAATTCGGCGAGTTGTCCTATTTTGACCGGGATGGTCATGTCCTCTATTTCTTTTCATATGTCTAGGCCATATTTCTTAGATTTTCATAATTTGCATTCCTTGTTTCCTTCACTCGCGGGTGCCTCAGACATTGGTGTATCTTCTCAGATAATTCAGTTTACTTCTTCTTCAAAGAGCTCATCTTGTTCATCACCATCGAATTCTCGCTCTTGTGCTCGTTGTGCTACTCGCAGAGTTTTCGTCATATAAGGTGATACTGCCTTTTTGGGACATCCAGGTTTTCGTTTTTCTTGCATAGCTGGGAATGCTTCCACCTGGCTATACTCGTCTTCGCTGTCAAAATCTTCTTCTTCGAAGGTGACAACATTTATCTGAGTTCATCCTTGGGTTCTTGTTTGGGCAATTCTGCTTGTTTCCGTCATGCATCTTGAAGCGTAATGCCCTTTTTCTCCACATCTCTTTCATACTCTTGTGTCGGGTTGAGTGCAGTCCCTTGATGTATGCCTATCTTGGTTACACCTGAAGCACCTCAGGTTACCAATCAGATACACATTTGATCCTGTTGCAGGGGTTGGGTTTACCATAAATCATTGGACTGGTCGCTGTGCATCGATCTGTTTTTTAAGGTCCGATATATGCATAGTCATCTTGCTCATCTGTTCAATGAGATCGTCCATAGCTGCGTCCTTTCATGAAGCTGTTCCCCAGTTGACTGTTGCTGGTGCGATGGTGGGTACAACCACTGATATGGTACGAGTTTCTTGGAGATTGCCTGATAAAATTTGCTGCATTATATCTTGACCTGGGTTTCGTGCAGCCCAATATCTTTATGCATAATCCACCTTTTGTGCATAATTTAGTCCGACCGGGCTGGAGCATACTTGGAGGGTGATTTCCCGGTGAAGTCTGTTCATAAAGGATTGTTCTATAATGAGGTCTTGGTTAGCTGCCAGATATCCCACGAGGTCTACCGCGTATCATATCTTTGTGTGGAAGGCAAGAGGGCTTTCATTCATCCCTTGATACATTGATGCCAGCTGATCCTTCATGCTTTGCTGTATGTTGGCAGTATGGTAGGTTTCTCTTAACCATGTAATTGCATTGGTAAAGGTTGTTAAGGCATCAGCTTCTGCATTTGCCCCTCCTGCTCCTCTATTAAATCCTCCATTTGCTGCCGTAGCAGCTATTGCAGCGTTATATGTGATTTTGGTGGGTCCTCGTAAAACTGCTTCTAGGACATTTACTTTTGCAATGTTGTTAAACTGTAGGATTGCATTGTAGATCTGCAAATCTTCGATGAACTTGATTACTGATTCAGCTGGTACATAACCAGTGAAGGTCGGTGGTCTTTCTGTCATTTTGTATATATTGTTTTTTGGTTCGTCGTTTGTTTCATCATTGGATGATTCATAAAATAATGCTTGAAGGTCATCACCAAAATCGATAGCTGATTCATCATCTGATGATAACCCGTCGTATATTGTAAAGGAGGCGATGGATTCTCTTGTCTCACTATAATCGCCATCCGAAGGGTCAGGTGTAATGAATTCTTCTTCCTCGGAGCCAGAACTATTCGGTGATCTTCTTTATATAAAAAGTGGGGGTGTCCTTCGGTGATCCATTTTGAACAATGCTGTCTTCCGCTATGAGTGCGCTGTCATTACTTGAAGAGGGTAGTTCGGTCCTGCTTGAATGAGGATGTAAGAGTCAGTCTTTTCAATAACTCTCCTGCCAGTTGGCACCAAGATGTGATAAATGTACTAAAAACCGGTCATTCGTTCATTTGTTGAGAATGCTCAGAGTGTCAGACGTGATATCTCCCTTTGCGTATCCTTACTATAGCTTTATGCTGTGCTCTTTAGGCTTTACTATGACTGATATTGAGATATTCCAAGACTCTGTGCAAACTGATTTATTTAGATAGAAATAGAGGGGGTATTTATACAAATTGAACAACTAATAAAGACTTCGCTATGAAAATTACAATTCAATCATTGCAAAGAATATGTAATGACTCTGGTGGCAGCATTTTGCAGAAATAAAAGTCATTAAGTAGAAATAAAAGTCGTCAAGCAGAAATAAAAGTCGTCAAGCAGAAATAAAAGTCGTCAAGTAGAAATAAAAGTCGCCAATGACTAAAAATGGAAGGGTACAGAATGTTACGGTAACTCCTAAATCAAGCGTAGTATAAATTTCGTGAAAATCAGTTAAGTTGAGGGTCAGCCATCACAATATAGATACTCTCTTTATTTCTATCTAAATAAATCAGTTTGTATAGAGTCTTGGAATATCTTAATATTAGTTATAGTAAAGCCTGAATAGTATAGTATATAGCTAGTAGTAAGGATATGCAAATAGAGATATCATGTCTATAATTCTAAGCATTCTCAATAAGCATATATAGAATAATTGATTATAAGTATATTTATTACAATATTAGAAAACTATTTTCAGTTTATAGTCTATGACTAGCATCCATGCTTATAGGCTGTTCACAGGCTGTTTGCAGGCTATTCTAGATAGTTTATAGTTTGCAATATTGTTCTAGAGATGTTTATGATTTGTAATATTGTTCTAGTGGAGTTCTAGAGTAGTTTACAGCTATTTACCAATAATAGTTTATAGTCAATAACTAGTATCTATATCTATAGCTATTTTGTTTATAGCTCTTAGTAAAATAGTTTACAGCTCTTAGTAAAATAGTTTATAGATTAATTAACTATTTTTTTGATGTAGTAATTTAATAAATATAAATAGTAATTTACTATTAAGAATCAGATGTTCAAGAGTATTCTAAAATTGATATGAGCTGAAATTAGATAGTTCAGAATGTAGATATTTAAGAGTTATAGTATTATATGCTAAAGGTATTGAATTTTTTTCAAGTTTATAATATCTCTTCAAATAATTAACTAGATTAGTAATCATCAGAAAACTATTTTCAGTTCATAGTCTATAACTAGCATCTGTATTCATAGACTATTTGTAGGCTGTTTGCAGGCTATTCTAGCTAGTTCATAGTTCGTGATATTATTTTAGTAGAGTTCTAGAGTAGTTTATAGCTGTTCATAGCTGTTTACCAATAATAGTTCATAGTTTATGACTAGCATCTGTGTTCATAGCTATTTTGTTTATAGCTCTTAGTAAAATAGTTCACAGCTCTTAGTAAAATAGTTTATAGATTAATTAACTATTTTTCTGATAATACTACTAGCTAGTGTTCCTAGTTTGAATCAGTTATATGACAGTTATATGATCAGGTTAGTATAGTTATCTACTTTATATTTATATAAATTATTACCATTATTATTTTTAGAAAATTAAGTTCAAACCCAGCTCTCTTGCCTTGTTTTATCTTTTTAGTAATAGTAGAAAAGCTTCTAGCAGAATTTAGAGATATATTATTAACTTGAGATAAAATACTAGCTTAAGATAATAAGATATAAGCTTCAGATATAATACTAGCAAAAGATGATACTTAAGATATAATACTAGTATCAGAAATTAAGATATTAGCTTAAGACATAGTACTAGCATAAGTTAATAAAGTACTACTTGAAAGTATATCTTAATCAATCTGAAGAAGTTAACTATTAATAATATTCTATAAATATTGTAGACTTCAGTTCTTTATTATAAAGTACTAGAATACATAGTTTCACTGAGCTTTAACATTATGCACTATATATATCAGTGATGCATGATATATCAATATTATAACTTCTTGAATTATTATATAATTGCATAGCTCTGTAGAATTATTTTCTATTCTAACCCTTGTAATTTCAGATATTTGAGCTCAAATCTTCTATCTCTCTTTTCTTTTATTTCTACAATAGTATTTACTCTTATATCTGGCTATTTATTCTATTACTTTATGTTATTGCTCTATATAAATAGCTTAATATTTCACTTCAATAAAAAAAAAAAGCAGTTGAAATTGTTGTCTTCTCATTAATCATATGTATGAAAGCCTTAGAATAGCTCTGAAATAATCTGAATATCATAGATCAGCACCCTCATCCTTATCATCTTACTCAATATCTACTTTTTTTATTACTTATTATAATGAGTTGGTAGAGAGCTTATATTTGTTTATATTTGAGATCACAATATAAAATATAGATAAAATTTTATTAATTATATATAAGCAGATTATATAAGATAAATTGGTTAATTTATTCAATAAATATTAATAATATTTAAACTAAGGTATAACTTAAAGATATGTATAAAACACTGATACAAGCTTGTTTTTAAATTTTTTATTTAGATTTTCTTAGAATTTTCTATAAATTTATTTATTCTAATTTAAATTGGATTTAAATTGATTCAATTAGAAGCTCTAGTTATAAGAGATAAATAAATTACATAAAGTAAGTAGATTATATAAAATAAATAGATCATAACTATATCTAGTTTCAAATATATTAATCAAATTAATACTAAAAGTAGCTTTAGAAAGAGGTTGCTTAATTATAGCTTTATATTTTCTAGAGCAAGTTTTTTATTACATTTTAATATAAAAAGATGCATAAAGATATATAAAGAAATAGAAACAAATGAGTTTTATATAGTAAAAAGATATTATAATGGCCAATCTCTAATTTGCCTGATTTTCACAAATTTGATACTATGCTCAATTTGGAGTTACTGCAACCTTCTGTCTTCTTCTATTTTTAGTTAGTGTTATTTTTAGTAAGCAATCTCACTACCAGCAACAAATGTAGTTTTTAGCAACCAATCTTATTTTTATCAATAAAATGTTATTTATACTTATCAAGTTATATTTATAACAAAGTCTTTCTTATTTTTTCTTTCAGTTTTTTCAATTTTATATAAATACTCTTTCTATTTTCTATCTAAATAAATCAGTTTGCACAAAGTCTTAAAATATCTCAAGCCTGAAGAGTATAGCACATTTAGCTGTAGTAAAGATATGCAAAGGGAGATATTATATTTATAATTCTGAGCATTCTCACTTGGTATATTTGAATATAAGATAACCAATTATTAGTACATTTGTCACAATATATAAAAGAATAGGTAAAAAGATATATAAATAAGTAAAAAGATATATAAAAGAATAAGAATATAAAGAAAAGAGTAAAAAAAAGTAAAAAGAATTAAGTATATAAAGAAAAGAGTAAAAAGAAGTAAAAAAAATTGAGATCAAATTGAATCAAACTAAAATCATCATAAAAAGATTAAAATTAATTTTCTTAAAATTAATTTCAATCTTTTTATAATAATCTTAGTTTAATTCAAATCAATTTCTAAGAACCCTATCTCCACCACCATATATAATACTATAATAGCCTGTATATAATATGATCCTTTCTATTTTAGTTATAATTTAGCTGACTATATCAGGAAAATAGTTTTAGTTCTATAGGCATTTTAGAGTTGTTCATACCTGTTCTAGCTTATTCATATATTTAATTGCAAATAGCAACTGAACAGCAACCAAACAGCAATATGAACTATTATATAAGCATAAATGCTAGTTATAGACTATAAACTATTATTGGTGAACTAAATGTTTATAAGCATAAATACTAGTCTCAAACTATGAATTAAAATTAGCAAACTGAATAAATATATTGTGACGGACTAAAATATATTAACGGCGAAATACTTGGAATCGAGCAAGTGCAGAAAATACGGTTTAGGGGTCTTAGCGGTTTATGCGGTAGCGTCTTAAGAAGGGTGTCAATGTAGGTATTAACTAGCAAGAATAAAATGCGATTGATTGAATAAAGTGTATCTGTTAGAATCTCGAAACTATCCAATTGCTTACTCCTTGAGTAAGGCTTCAGTATCCCTTGGGTTGTCTGTTGTAAGCTTCCCTAGCTTGTTGCAGTCCGAATTTTATTGATAATTGCGAGCGGGGTATTTATAAGAAATTACAAGGTGCTATACGGGCAGCTACCCAGGTTACTACTTGAATTTCTAATTGGCTTGGCTAAATATAAGATACAAATTGATTGGCTAAGATATAATAAATGATATATCCGGTTATAATGTAATTGGGCGTTGAAATAATATATCAGGTCGAAATACTATTTTAGGTTATAGTGTGATTGCAGATCTCAGCAATGTTACAAGTCTCAGCAACATTACAAGTCTCAGCAACGTTACAAGTCACATGACTATGATCTTCACATGATCAAATTGTATGTCATCACAAAATGTTCCATCACATCTCCTTCCTTTCTGCGAGTTAGACTTCAAGGTATAGTTCTAACTCAGAGAAATCTCTTTGTAACTGTTTTACCTCTTCCTCTAGCTCCTTTATTTCATTCTGTGTCAGTTGATTTAGTTGGTGCATACTGCACCGAAAGTGGTTCAAAGCACTAGGCTTGTGCTTGAATAGTTGATAAATTCGATCAGCCATTTTTGCAGCGTAGGCAGGGAGTGCTCCTTTGAGGGCTCGTTGACAGATTTCTCTGTCCTTGCGGTTCCAGATATGTTCAATTTCTTCATCCCAGAGTTGTGCGATTCGGTAGTATTCCTTCCATTCATTGATTCGTGCCAGGTGTTGCCTTCTTTGAATGTTGCGTACAATTGATTGGGTCTTCTGTAAGGTCAATCCTTCTATTTCCTCAAGGTCTTCCAGGGGTTCTATATGTCGGTAGGCCTCGATCAGGCTGACTCGGACTTCATGGAAGTTGTTCCAGCGGGGCATGATATTTCTTGAGGTGGTTTCGGTGGACAGTATAGGGTAAGATCATTCCTGTCGTATTTCGTAATTGATACGTGGTTCCTTTTATACTGGCAATGTAGTATGGTCCTTCCCATTTCGGGTCTAATTTTGCTGACCATGAAGACTCTACTATGTTCCGGTATCGTAGGACTTGGTCACCAATCTTCAATTTCTCGGTTTCCTTGTGTTCCTTGTCGTAATTCTTCTTTTGTCGATCTTGTGCAATGGCAATAAATTCTCTTGCCTTGTTTTGGACATTGTGTAATTCTTGAATTTCCTTTGTCACATGATGCTCGATTTGCTTCTCCCAGGAGGTGTGGCTGGGTTCCGGGGTGGTCATTACTTGGTCTACCAGCTGATGAGCTTTTCTTCCGTAAGCGAGCTCAAAAGGGGTGAACTTTGTTGTCTCCTGTTTCATTGTTCGTAGTGCAAATAAGGCGGAAGGCAGGTACAAGTCCCAATCTCCTCCTTGTGATTGTACTACTTTAGCAATTGTGTTCTTGATAGTTTGATTCGTCCATTCAGTGAGTCCATTTCCTTGCGGGTGGTAGGCAGTAGTCTTTATCTGACGGATCCCGAAGTGTTGCGTCAATATCTGCATGAATTCATTAATGAATTCAGTTCCTTGATCGGAGGTCATTTCGTAAGGTATTCCATGACGGCAGATAATATCTTCGTAGATAAAGGGTACAATATTAAGGGCATCTGCAAGGGGCAAGGCTCTTGCTTCGGGGTACTTGGTCAGGTAATCCACTGCTACTACGATGTATCGATTTCCTCTAAGTGTTCTTGGTAGTGGTCCAACAATGTCTATTCCAATATGTTCGAAGGGTCCTCCAGGTACAATCGGTTGTAAGGTCTCGACTTCCTTTCCTTGGCGCCTCTTCTGGCAAGTGTCGCATCTCCTAATATATTCTCTGATATCTTCATACATGTTTTTCCAATAATATTTTTCCGATAATCGTTGATATGTGTTGTCTACGCCCATGTGTCCTGCCAGCTGATGATCGTGAGAGGCCTGAAGTACCATCTGCTTTTTGTATTCAGGAACTACAAGTCGTATTTATCCTCTGTGTCGTCAGTAAAGTATATTATTCTTGATAAAATAGTTGAGTGCCATTGTCCGTATAAGCCGTTGATCATTTTTGTTCGTCGTCCCAGTAAAGGTTAGGTTACTGAGGTAATCCAAATATCTGTTATAGAGTTCAGTGTTCATTGGGTAGGTATATTCTTTTTGGTTCGGGGTGTCGATCTCGGATAAATTGGGGTAGGCGTGAGAGGGTATCCACATTCTGATGATTCCGTCCTTTTCTGTATTGCGT
>RBNK01001909.1:0-12901 GCA_003990785.1 Endogone sp. FLAS-F59071 | reverse complement strand
AAAAAAAAAAAAAAAAAAAAAAAAGCAACTATACATACCATGAAAACGTCTACGTCGCCCTGTATTTGTTCGATAGCCCATGTAATGTATTCGGCTAAATGGGTCGCGGCAATATCGCGTCTGACATAGAGAGGTCAGACAGCAAAAGATTCGCGTTGGTTTCATCAGAACTCTCGATAAACAAACAAACAAAAAAAAACACTTGAGCCGATAGCTGGCACAGAACCAAGGTGTCGAAAGCTCAATCAACCTACCTCGTCAGCAATCTCGCTACCAAAATTGACGCACCATCTCGCTCTTTGCCAGTGGAGCGAAGGTATAATTTACATAGATCTATCATGCGGCGGACAATAGGGATCTGGCAGTTATGAAAGCAGACAAATACTCCAAAAGTGAGTGGCGATCTCACATGGCAAAAGATGATATTCTTATGTATAACAAGAGCACTATTGAGAACAAACTAACGCTTTTCTTTCATTTCACAAAACCCTTTTATGCTCTCTTTTGAAAAAAAAACCAACCCCCTCCGATTCTGTTACAAAGTTCCTTGCAATTACCTCGCCATCTTGTTCTGCCTGACTATCAATGGTCCTAAGGTCAAACGGGATCATGCAGATGAGCGAGAGCCAGATAAAGCACATGTAACGAGTCTGCCACTCAAAGTGCTTCTTCGAATCTTGCGCCAATAAGAAGTAAAACGTGGGCTCTAGGTCTGACACTTCGTGCGTAAAGAATTTGACTGCAGAGAGAACGATATGTAGTTGCGTGGGTGAGAGCAGTCCATCACATGATGACTCTTAGCAGTACGGTATACGGCCACAAATAATATAGTGATTTCGAGAATTTGGCTTGCCGCTTGCCATTTGAAGTGTTTCTGTTTTTTTTTTTTTTTTTTTTTTTTTTTTTTTTTTTTTTTTTTTTTTTTTCTTCCTTCTTTCTTTTTAACTGAAGAGCTCCTTGCACCAAGGGCTAACGTATAACCCTCTCGTAGTTCCCATTTAGTATGTTTACTACCATAGTTTTATAACATTCCTTAAAATTTCAGAGTGTAGTCATATCACTTTTGTAGCAGGAGACCATATTTATGCGCCTCCCTGCACACAACACGAAATCACACAATAAATTCATACCAATAGTCTTGTATCCGCGCGTCTTCGTTATATAATAAAGATACCGAAAGCACTCGTGCAAATGTGCCATCGTGTTTGATGGTGATGTTGAAGGCTGTTGTTGGCTCGACGGGTCAGCCTGGATCAAGGTGCGCAGATGCTCAATTACGGGCGAGACGAGCTCTTCGAGGTGCGGATCGAGAAGGTGTGATTGTTCTTGATAGGCATCCAACTGTGGGGTGAGGAAGATTTGACGACAGCTTGAACGGTGAGTACGATATATGGTTGTCAGATTTGATTTGATGTGTGAGAAGTAGCGAGTACGCACGATCTTAGTTCGCCGCAACTCCTCTTCAACAGTGACGTTGTTGCTGATCAAGTGGGCAAGCAGGCCTTTGAATTCAACGGCATGTTCGAAGTAGGAGCTGGAGTGCAATACGGTAGTCTCATCTTCTAGTTGCAATAATTTGGTGAACTCATCTTGATCTTCTAGGTGCAATTCGGTGGTCTCGTCGTCCTGTAGTAGGTCAGTCATGATTGCAACCAAAGCGTTTCGAAACGTTTTCGGACCGAGTTTTTAAATCATTGAACACGTGACAAGTGACGTCATGTCATATTTTGAAGAATTTTAATCTTTGGGACCTCGCCTTTGTGCATAGCAAACCGCATGTCCGCCAGACTCATTGCACAGCTGATCGTGTCCGTCGGTGCTGTCGTCGGTCGGGCCTTCATCGCAGCCTATAAGCAGGCAGCCGTCAGTAAGCGTTGTGTGAAATTCACCAAAATGGCGCTTGTTCAGCTTGTTTCTGGAACGATGCTAATTATCATTTCGCGATTTGATTTTGCAGATGCCGCGCAGGGTGGTGGCGCCGGTGCGGCACGCGAAGGGGGTAAATCGGCAGCAGATGTGATAACACGCCAGACTGGATTGACGATAGACGAGGCATGCCAAATCTTGAATGTGAAGAAGGATGCTGACATTGCGGAAGTGGTAAAGGTAAGGACAAAAATTCAGAGATTTGCTGAATCGATTATTGTGTTAGCGGTGCGGGTTATAGCTATGAGTGTATGCTGATGCTGGCAACCGGATTGGTTTACTTTGATCTGCGACTCCTCCTTTAATGATATTTTGAGCTTGACTCCAATTCTAATCCTTGATATCATGTCCTGTGTACCACATCTCACTTTATGATCTTTCTTGCTGTTTCATTTAATGTTCTCGCAGAAATACGAGCATCTCTTCAAGAGCAACGATTCATCTGTCGGTGGCTCGTTCTATTTGCAGAGTAAAGTGGTACGGGCGAAGGAGCGGTTCGAACTCGAGCAGGCTGGACATGCAAAGAGGCAGGGAAAAGAATCGCCAACCTCGGGGGAGGCAGAGGAGGCAAAAGTGGAGAGAAAAGATACACCATCTTCGTCGTGAAGAGCTTTGGAGAATTATATAATGTATAGGATAGCAATATAGAATTTTTTTTTTTTTTTTTTTTTTTTTTTTTGTTTTTTTCTTAAAAAAAAAATGGGCGTCCTCAATCTCGGCACTCAGCCCCGGTACACCACCGCCCACCAGCCATGAGAGGAGCTTTTACTTGATGGATGGTTTTTTAGCTTCGTCCTCATAGCTCGGGTATGTGTATAAAATGTAAAATGTATGGTAGCTTCAAACACAATATTACAGTCTTACTAATATCAATTTGTAACGATGTTCTTAGAGTATCTTACTTTCACGACGACAAAGATTATTATATCGAGTACCGATTTATATATACAGTCCAATAGAGAGAGAAGATTATTTTTTTTGTTTTTTTTTTTTTTTTGGTGATTAAAATATAAAAGTTTAGATTGTTGCTGCTGCACGGTGACATTGTGACATTTGGACATTTGGAGGCTTTTCGAGTCACGGGTGGAACGGTTGTGGCTTGGCAAAAGTCCTCGAAATTCCAAACAAGCCGCAGCAAAAAGAACAAAAGAACAAAAGAACCAATCTCATCGCCCTCAACGCCCTCGCCGCCCTCACAATGGCCTCCACGGACCAAGTTGCATCGCTGATCCGCACCACCGTTCCCACCGCTGATGCCGCCATCATCAATTACATCGCCGGCTATCTGGACGACAACAACCCCTCCTCGACCGACGACGACGAGGACGCCATAAACGACTTTGTCCGCCCCATGCTCCTCGAGGTCACCACCGACGAAGTCTCCATTCAGAAGCTCTGTAATGAACTTACACGACTCTTTAGCACGCACGCCGAGAAGGCGGCCTCGCGCAAGGCCACAGGCCTTCAGAAGCTTGAACAACCCCTCAATATGCTCTCCCAGTCCGCCATTTCCGCCACCGCCCACCTTGGCCGCGGCAACGTCGACCTCCAGGCGGTCTCCAGCGGCCGCTCCCTCACCTCCCAGGTCGACTCTGCGAAGCTTGCAAAGGCTGAGGCCAAGATCGCCGCAAAACTCGCCAAGCGTCAAGCCAAGAGCAACATGGAGGTCGAGTACGAAGCCTCCAAGCTCATCATGAGCGAGCAGAAGTCACTCGAAGAGGCCTACAAGACGTATAATCCCATCATGGACTACACATCTACCAAGGGTAAGGTCAAGGACATTAAGGTTGACAACTTTGACATCTCTTTCGCAGGGAAGAGGATTCTCACCAATGCAAGCGTCATGCTTGCGTTCGGGAGGAGATACGGTGTCGTTGGCAAAAACGGTATTGGCAAGTCTACCCTGCTCAGGGCCATTGCGAGGAGGGAGATCTCGGTGCCCACGCACATCAGTATTCTGTACGTCGAACAAGAAGTAAGTACATGGACATTGACTAACGCAGATTGGATATGTGCCCACAGGACATTGCCTTTCACTACAGCGCGCGAAAACCTGACCATTCCAATTCTCTCTTTATCACAAAACAGATTCACGGTGATGACACCCCGGCCCTCGAGATGGTCCTCCGCGCAGATGTGTGGCGATACTATCTGTTGGCCGAAGAGAAGAAACTCGCGGCCCAGATCAATGAACTGGAACAGACTATGGCCGAAGACCTTTCACCCGAGGAAAAAGATGAGATTGATCGGAAAAAGGACGAATTGAATGCTCAGCTCAAGGAGACATATCAGAAGCTAGAGGAGATTGAGAGCGATAAGGCGGAATCTAGGTACGCGGTTTTCTATGACAAAGTCGAAAAAAAAAAAAAAAAGGTGGTATCGGCACACTTCACTATTGGTGCACCGATCGCTCACTGCGCATAAATTTTATTATACTACACTGTAACAGAGCGTCCGCCATTCTTTCCGGTCTTGGTTTCGCCATTGACCAGCAGAGGCGTCCTACTAAAGAGTTCTCTGGCGGTTGGCGCATGAGGATCGCACTTGCGAGGGCGCTATTCTGCAAACCGGATGTACTGTTACTCGATGAACCGGATAACATGTTGGATGTGAGTGAAATATTTTGGATCATTGATTGTTTTTATATTCGTAGAACTAACGTAGATATCTGGTCTGACAGATACCGGCTATCGTATGGCTAGAAAACTATTTAAAAAAATGGCCAAATACCTTGGTGGTAGTCTCTCACGACCGAGGTAAGTATTACATGATTGTCTTCTATTGTCTTTTGATACAAAATGGTACTTTACTTCAGTCTAACACAATGCAATGTTGGCCTCATTCGTTTCCAGAATTCCTCGATGAGGTCGCGACAGATATTTTATACCAGCATTCAGAAAAACTCGACTCTTATCGTGGTAACTTTGCGCAATTTCACGCAACCAAGACGGAACGTCATAAGGCGCAGCTCCGCGAATACGAGACTCAAATGCAGTACCGTCAGCATCTACAAGAATTCATCGACCGCTGGCGCTATAATGCCAAGCGTGCCGCTCAGGCTCAGAGCAAGATCAAGGTCCTTGAGAAGCTCCCGGTACTCGAAGCCCCTGAAGAAGAGAAGGAAACTACATTCAAGTTCCCCGATCCAGATTCACTCTCCCCGCCGATCCTCCAAATGGAGGAAGTCACCTTTGGCTACACTCCCGATAAGATCATTATCGCTGGTATCAACCTTGATATGCAGATGGACTCGCGTATTGCCATTGTTGGGCCCAACGGCGCCGGTAAGTCGACCATGCTCAAGGTGCTCACAGGCGCCGCCCAGCCTCGGTCCGGTCTGGTCCACCGGCATGGGCGTCTTCGCATGGCCTACTTCACCCAGCATCACGTCGACCAGCTTGATCTCGGCATGTCGGCCGTCGGATTTATGGCGAGTAAATGGCCTGGAAGGACGGAGGAGGAGTACCGTAGACACTTAGGGTCGTTTGGTATTACGGGCATGGTCGGGTTGCAGTCAATCAAGACTTTATCCGGTGGTCAAAAGTCAAGGGTCGCGTTCGCTTGTTTGGGTTTGCAGAATCCACACATTCTTATCCTCGATGAGGTGGGCCCCCTCCTACCTCCATTAATTCTGTCATTTATTGAGATGGATCTCTCGACGAATTGACACAAGCTAACCCTTTTTTATAATAGCCGACCAACCACTTGGACATGGATTCCATCGAGGCATTACAGGACGCTTTGGCACAATTCAAGGGTGGAGTCGTCATTGTTTCCCACGACGAACGCTTCATCGACACGGTGTGCAACGAGATATGGGTGTGCAACGATGGAAGGCTTTCAAAGTTCGCGGGCGGAATCAAGGATTATAAGGTGAATGTAATGATTATTTCGTCTTTGTCCGTGGACAGAATTGGAGCTATTTTATGACTATTCAATTTGCCATCTTTACAGGAAATGATCTGCCCGAAGGATGACCTCTGAAGAACGTGACATTGTGGATGATAAATATTAAAAAAAAGTTTTGTTATGACAGATGTGGAAAAGCGATATAGATTGAATCCAATAAAGTGCGAAAACTTACAACCCAAAGATTCGCAGCCATAAACATTTTTTACAAAGTGGTTGGTCTTTGAAAAAAAAAAAAAAAAAAAAAAACCCCATTCAATAGTGCCAGTCGTCATTAGGAATGACTCAAATTTATTAGATATTTTATTTTTGTAATTAATCCAACGCCTAAAAAGTTTCAAGAATTCTAGCCTGCAAACATTATGTAATGGCCGTTCAAAAAGAAGCTGTATATACCAAATACGAAAATTGATACATTCATTCATTCACATCAATGTAGCTTTTGTTAGAAACCAAATCCTATTCTCACATCCGTCTTACCACGATAATTCTCACCACAGATATTTCTTCATTACAAAAAAAAAAAAAAAAAAAAAAAAAAAAAAAAAAAAAAAAAATCAATCCCTCAACGGCAACCCGCACATTTCACAATTCGCATTTGTGCCAGGATTTGAAAACGTGCAATGTCGGCAGCTGATGTCCGCAACGGGAATAGCAGCGCGACCTGCGCTTCCAGCCGAGGCGGTCGATCCAGTACGCGACATGGGTGCGGAGGTCACGGAGGATGTGGAGGGAAGATGCGATTGGGATACTGGATTACAAAAGAAGAGCAGATCAGAATGCTGCTCTTGTCGTCTTCATCTCCACAGGGAAAACTCCAAGATTCATTGTTGCACCGCTTTCACCAAGATTCCCATACAAGTTACTCACCGATCTCCCGAACCAGCATCTGCAACGTCTTCCACCCACCCGTCTTTACCAGCTTTGTCCATTCTTTCTGATCGCCGGTAATAGCCGCACTTGCTAGCATCTCGAACTCGTGCTCGGCCAGTACATTTACACTCTTCACAAAGCACAACAGGTGGAAGTCCGAGATAGCGTTTCCAAAGTCTGGGACGGCCAACTGCCGTCGCAATGCACTAAGGTCCTGGGGGTCGAGGTCCGGGCGGTTCTCGATCGGGAATGGGTTGAGAGTAGTAAAAAGAGACTTGGCGGTTTGCGGGAAACCGTGGATTACCTGAATGGGTAACAGGATTACAGATCAGACGGCATCCCCAGAATCAAGAAAGTCAAACTGAAATGGAATACTTCTCTTAAATCGAGTCAATGCAGAATAAATAAATGGAAACAAGCTTACTCACATTTACCAGCAAATAATCTACCGGAAACGTTGGCTTCGCGCTCTCCTGCACATTGACCCCATATTTATTCTTATACTTGTAAAAGACTTCCGGAACATATCGCACTCCCGGCACCGCCTCCTTGACCCTCATAACACCCGGTTTCACACTTGGCTCTACGATTCCCGCATCCACCATCGCGACGCACGTATTCGATACCTGGTATCCTGCTACGTCAACGTTCCCTTCCGCGTTCCCAGATACCACACACGTCACAAATTTGGATCCGAACTTGCCAGATGCCGAGTACATCGTCGATATGACGTTCGGGTGACGGCGCTGCATCTCAGCGGCGAAGCAGCACTCGAGCGAGGAGAGGAAGTACGAGTCGACATGACGCTTTGGAATGACGGTGCCGCGGGAGGTGCCATCGTCGACGAGATCGGTAAAGATGCAGCCGACACGGCGGAGGCCGCACGCAGCGGCCACGGCGTCCACGCGGGCCTCCTCGTCACCGCCCAAAAAGGTCGGTGATAGGGTGACGCCGTCTAGGGCACTCTGTTGCGGAGGTTCGTAGATGGCTTCGACAACGGCTTTGATACCCAGGGAAACCTCAGTGTAGGGTTCGTAGCGACCATAGAGGAAACCGAGACGTTGGCAGCCAGTGGAGCGCCAGTAGTGGAGAAAGTTATCTACCAGTGGGGCAGCGGAGAATTCAATGTAGTCCACCATACGGAAAGACTAATGTGATGGTTAATTTTGATGAGTTACTCGCCCTCCACTTTTATTTCTCAGTCGAAATCATGACTCTGGATCCAAGACCCACCCTTCCGTAACATATCGGAGTCTCACCTGGCTCTGCAACGTGACTGCGCTCGGTTGACACTTTGTACAAATCCCTTCGGGCCATGTTGCGTGCCCATCCTTGCAAGGCACTTTCACCTTATAGCTCGGTTCTTCGAGTGGTGCGATCTTGACGGAACCAGCGGCCTGCAGTTCCTTTCCCTTTTGTGTGGCATTGAGCTGCCGGAGGTACGCGTGGAAAGACATATGCTTGATCTTGTTCTGCTCAAGGTAGCGTGAATCGTAGGGCTCCATGGGCATGCAGTAGTCACACATGCCATTGGCAGTGTGCTTACAGCTGTGAAATTGAGATGGATTGGCTTGAGATTCTTGACTAGTGAAGGGTAGCCTACACGACTGAGCATCTCCTTAACATAACACTCACAATTTGGGGTCTCTCCCGCGTTTGATCAACCCATCCTGTTTCTCCAGATACTCGTCCACCGCATCCGCAGCGACAGGCGCGATTGATACCTTGGTATTCTCGACTACGGTCGATTGTGGTGGTGTGGGCTCTGGCGCGGCTTCCCAAGACGGGCTGTCGGTCACGAAGAGAAGGTCACCGTGTCTACAAAGATCAACATTTGAATAGATGAAAAAAATAACGACGCAAGAGTTGAAAACATATGCGCACGCGGAATTCAGGCGTATTGCGCAAGGAATCCTGTCACAGAAAAGACATACTGGATTCCCAAAGTCTCCAACGAGTGCCCCACTAGGTCACCGGTTCGTTGCGCTGTGGAGGCCTGTGGTTGGTTCGAGATCATGATGGAACTAGGGTCCGCGATGTCGAGTATCGCGGAAATCTATAAGTGCAGGAACAAAGAGCGATTTAGGATTTATGTAAGCTTGTCGTTTCAAAGCAAATCTACTCCTATTACCCACTCTTTAGCACGAGATGAAGCTCACCTTCTGTGCTAGTATCAGGAAATCATCGGTGGGGTTTACTTCCACACGGTTCGTGCCTTCTTTAGAGCGGATTCGGACAAGCTGTTTGTTAGGAGCAAATGACCAAGAGAGTGTGTTAGTGTAAACATCTCTGTAAGAGAACCACAGTGTGAAACAATGAGAGGGCATACCATTGGTGTATTCTATTTTACTTCTGCTTTCAGTGTGAAAATGGGTACAATTAAGGCTGTGTGATGAAAACGTGTTGCGTTGAATCTACTCGTTGAACCAAAATTGTGAAGAAAGAAAACGATAGATTTAGCCTGGCAAGTACTCGTTAGCGGTTTGTAGCTACAACCTGGATTATGTCCTGCAAGCTGCCTCTGCATAAACACAACTTCTGTAAAGTTCTGCTATTTTTACACCATGAATTTGTCGAGTGTGTCTTGGTGTATTGTTATTTTTGGCAAGTAACAGGTGCAGTAGTTTGGATTGAGAGGTCCATGCTCTGTGAATGGCCAAAGAGAAGGTATTCCTCACTTACATTGTCGACAGGTAATGAGGAAGAGAGAGAAGGATGAGCCACCTGAGCCACCGAACAGACGAAGACGTGTTTTCCGCATACGTAACTGCCTACGTCACAGTCACATGATTCAAACCAGTCACGTACGGAACGTGATGCATGCATTACACAGTAAGATGCTCTTCTACCAACACTACCCATACTCCTTTATTTTGTCCAAAAGATTTATTAAATCCACGGTTTTTTTTGCAGTTGAACATTATCGACTCGACATTCCGCCGAGCCGTCCACTTCATCATCGTTCCAGACGCTATCGGCACCCAACCAGCGCCCTTGCTTAATCAAAGAGACTGAGACCAAAGTCCTCATCCTCTTCCTCCTCTTCCTCCTTCTTTTCCTCGACCACAGCAGCCGTAGCGGGTGCAGAGGTATCCGCATCAGCAGAAGCGACTGGACCGGCGGCAGCGAAGGCGCTCGGGTCGGCGAGGTAAGCCTTGATCTGTTATATTACAATGGGGATTTTGAAATTGGTGTTAAAATTCATGTCAATTGCAGACGGAAATTTCAAGTGAAACAAGCTAAAAGTAGCTTGTGAACCATCAGGAAAAAATTAGAGTGTATGTTGTTTTTGTTATAGTCTTTGCCCCCATAAGGAGGCTACTATAAAACGTTTTCATCTCTTGGCTCGGGATGGTAGGAAAAGTTGGAGTGTGGGAAGAGAGGGAAGTCTATTACGATACAAACTGAATCCTCACCTGCTCGGAACCCGGGAAAGTGTAATCAGTAGCGATGGACACAGCCAAAAGATTCTTATATCCGTTGACGATCGAGTGCGGGACTGAGGCGACGGTTGGGTAACCGGCGGCGAGCGAGATGGCAGCGATGTTGGCGATACCGGCCATGAACTGCTTGATGAGCGAGGACTCCTCAATATCCAGTACCTCGGGAGCGAAGGTTGTGCCGTCCGAATACACCTGAAGGATGGTCATACCGTACGTGAAGGGCGAAATACCCAACATAGTCATGAGGGCGGCCTCGGAAGCGCCAACCTTGTTCCCTTCCTTAACGAGATGGACATCGTTTACGATTTCAATAGTACCACGGGCAATCTTGGTGGGAATACCCAGGGCCTGGAAGAAGGACGTCTTGCCAGGCTCCATGCCAGTGTTACCGCCGGGAACGAAGACGTCGACTGGGGCAATGGCGCCAGCCTTGGCGGGAGCAGCCACACGGTTCTTCAGAATCTTATCACGGATATCCTTGAGATCACCATTAGTGAAAACGAAGCCAATGTTTCCCTTGACATAAGGGAGGAGGCGCTCAAACTGCGGGTTATCGGGGCCGAGAACCTTGAGAGCGCGGCGAACCATCGTGTTTTTGCCCATGAGAACAACACCCTGACCACGGAGAGAAAGGCGAATCTGGTGCATCTGATTCGAACCGACATTGTCGACATTGACGATGAAGATGGAGTTGAAGTCTTCCAAGAGGCCTTTCAGCTGTAGTACCCCCCCAAAGAACAAAGGAATGGATATAGAGGCTTTCAATAATTTGTCCAGGCTCAAAATATCATTTCCCATACGACCAGCTCCACACTAGATACTTCAACAACACCCGAGCCATATAGTCCTTTGTGAATCTCTCCTATAAAGTCACGTGCAACAATTCCACCACCACCACCATTGGGGAGAATGCAAGAAACTAACCGCACCTTCTCGAAGTAGGCTTCCTTTTTAATGCGACCGTCTCCCTTTGACATCTTGAAGTTTTTGTCGAGAACGTAAGTGTTCAAGGGGCTCCGATATGGAATTTAAAGAGCAGCCTGCATTATGTACACGGATTGGTGTGAACGGGAGAGCAAGGAGGAAAGAATAAGCAAGGCTGGATGCGGACAAGCACGACGGCTGGATGGATGACGATGGTACGAACCGCGGTGGACTTTGTGAATGAGAAGGATTCATCTGCAGAATGCATCCAGCGTAATCATGTACCGAGCCTTGGTGACGTCAGCCGCCGCCTTTGCTTCGGCTGTTTCGACAGGCAGTCACACTGCTTCGCTTCACAATGTCCCTCCCCATCTTTTCCTCTGGGTCCTTCTCAACCCAGGTCCTTCGGACCCACCAATACCTGCTGTATCTCCCCAAGGACTACAACAGCACTTCCAATACCAAGTGGCCACTCACTCTCTTCCTGCACGGTCTCGGCGAGCGCGGCACCAACCAGCTCGACTTCGTCAAGAGAAACGGCCTGCCCAGACTAATCGCCGAAGGGAGAGAGTATCCCTTCATTGCCGTTTTTCCGCAACTTTATATTTCAACCTTCGCCAATGGCTGGGAAGCCGACGTGCTAGCCAACCTTCTCGACGAAATCGAGCGTAACTACGATGTTGATCGGAACCGCGTGTATGTGACGGGACTCAGGTTGGTGTCTCGGCAAATCCCAATTATCGGTCACTTGACGAACATGCATCCTATCTCCATCAACTCCCACAATATAACCTGAAAATGCTATTTAACTACTACATAAGCATGGGCGGCTTCGGCACCTGGGATATCGCCATCACCTATCCCGACCGCTTCGCGGCCGCGATCCCGATCTGCGGTGGTGGTAACCCAGAGCTCGTGCACCGGATCAAACACCTGCCCGTGTGGTGCTTTCACGGCGCCCGCGACAACGTCGTACCTATCCAGAGGTCAATAGAGATGGTAACGGCGCTGCAAAAGGTTGGCAGCAACGTCAAGTTTACCGTGTACCCCGACGCCGGGCACGACTCATGGTCGCAGACGTACGAGAACAACGAGGTCATACAGTGGATGCTTGAGCAGAAACGAAAGTGAGAGAGAATCTGGCCTGGCTGTGTTGGTGTGAGTGTGGAATTATTTATCTTTATTTGATCGGGTAGTACAGTGTAATGATTGATGTTAGCAACTGTGACGGATTCTAGTTTAATGAACTTTAAAATGTGTGGAGTTTTAAGTTTATGTAGCACCTATAGAGAAATAAAAACGTTGTCAGGCGGATACCGAAATCGAAGGTCCAAGCGGGAGAGAGCACCTTGGTGAATTGAATCCACTGGTTTGAGTTACTTCTATTTCACATTGCAAATCATATCAGAGACCTAGCAGCAGATCAGTTCAAGATTGATCTCGAAAACACTACAATGCTTGCTTGGTGCAACAAGCTAAAAATATACAGTAATTGGTCTCATCTACCAAGCACCAAAGCCTTTTGCCAGTCGGAACTATGCAATATCTCCATCAAATAGTAATAATACATAGGCTTACACGCCGTGCCTGCTTCTTTCACCATAGTCACCGTAGTAGCCTGGCACAAAAGGTTCGTATAGCGACGACATAGATTATCGCCAAATCCCCCCTCTGATTCAATTAAACCTTTGCAAAACCGCCGCTGTTTGCTATTGCCCACCGATCCGTGCTACGATCCAATCCAAGCCATTGTACAAACTACAGAATGATAAAAAAAAAAAAAAAAAAAGACATCCCCAAACCAAAAAAAAAAAAAAAAAAAAAAA
>RBNK01001908.1:0-12908 GCA_003990785.1 Endogone sp. FLAS-F59071 | reverse complement strand
AAAAAAAAAAAAAAACTTATACGTTCTTTGACTCGCACAAACACATTTTTATTTGATTTTTCTATGGTGCCTCTTCCCTTTCGTTGGCGGCGTGGCGTGTCTCTTGTTGTTCAGTATAAGTGTCAACGGGGGCTGCGCCCCTTCTCTAGAGTGGAGTTGGGCGATGGAAATAAACATTCGTTAGATCGCTTTTTACCGTGAGTGCGTCAAAACAAAGAGTGTATTTTGATAAATGAATTCGGTTAATTAATTCATGATGACCCACACCCAATTCAATATTCTAAGAGCAAATTCCCTATCTAAAAACTACTAAAATATTTCAAGTTTTTGAATATACTCAAGTTATACTGTTATTTAATAACTATTAATAAGTTATTAGTAACTTATTTGCTACTATCTATAACTTAATATTTTATACTTTAGATAGTTTTTTACTTATCTATAATTTCTAGTAGTATTCTTAACTTGCATATTAATATTAAATTTTAAAGAATATTGTGACGGCCGACCCTCAACTTGACTGATTTTCACGAATTTAGTACTACGCTCAATTTGTAGTTACTGTGACTCCTGCCCTTCCATTTTTAGTTAGTGTCGTTTTTAGCGAGTGATCTCACCACCAGTGATGAACCTAGTTTTTAACAACTGATCTCATTTTTATTGACGAAATATTATTCACAGTTATCAAGTCATACTTATAGTGAAGTCCTTATTATTTTGTTCATTCAGTTCTCTCAATTTTGTATAAATATCTCTCTATTTTCTATCTAAATAAATCAGTTTGTATAGAGTCTTGGGATATCTTAATATCAGTCATAATAAAGCCTGAAGAGCACAGCATGAAGCTGTAGTAAGGATATGCAAAGAGAGATATCACATCTGACACTCTAAGTATTCTCAATGAACAAATAAATGACTAGTTATTAGTATATTTGTTACATTTTGGTACTGATTGATAGAAGAGTTATCGAAAGACTAACTCTTACATCCTCATTCAAGCAGGACTGAACTACCCCTTCAAGTAATGACAGTGCATCTATAGCAGAAAACAGTATCATTCAAAATAGACTACTGAAGAACACCCCTACTTTTTATATAAAGAAGATTACTAAACAGTTCTAGTTCCAAGGAAAAAGAATTTATTACACCTGACCCTTTAGACAGTGACTATAGCAAAACAAGAGAATCTATCACCTCTCTTACAGTATATAACAGGTTATCATCAGATGATAAATCAGTTATCAACTTTGGTAATGACCTACAAGTATTATTTTATAAATTATCTAATAACAAAACAGATGATAAATTAGAAAACAATATATTGTGACGGACTAAAATATATTAACGGCGAAATACTCGGGATTGAGCAAGTGCAGAAAATACGTTTTAGGGGTCTTAGCAGTTTATGCGGTAGCGTCTTAAGAAGGGTGTCGATGTAGGTGTTAACTAGCAAGAATAAAATGCGATTGATTGAATAAAGTGTATCTGTTAGAATCTCGAAACTATCCAATTGCTTACTCCTTGAGTAAGACTTCAGTATCCCTTGAGTTATCTGTTGTAAGCTCCCTAGCTTGTTGCAGTCCGAATTTTATTGATAATTGCGAGCAGGGTATTTATAAGAAATTACAAGGTGCTATACGGGCAGCTACCCAGGTTACTACTTGAATTTCTGATTGGCTCGGCTAAATATAAGGTACAAATTGATTGGCTAAGATATAATAAATGATATATCAGGTTATAATGTAATTGGGCGATGAAATAATATATCAGATCGAAATACTATTTTAGGTTATAGCATGATTGCAGATCTCAACAATGTTAAAGGTCTCAACAACGTTGAGAGTCACATGACTTGATCTCACATGATCAAATTGTATGTCATCACAAAATGTTCCATCACAATATATATTCCACTCCATTGACTGATGGCGTGGGCATTGGCCTGCACAGATCTGAGTGCACTCTTCCGATAGGCTCCATTGATCGATTTTTCACGTGTCTGAATGGCTTGCGGTGCAACTTTGCATATTCACATCCAGTGCATATTTCAATTTGTCTGGTCAACAGCCGCACATCTCTGAGCCCTGTGACAAATTTGTTGATTGATTGCAGAGTATTTTGGCCTGGATGGCCCAGCTAGTGATGCCATAATGTATAGTTATCAATCTTAGAATTGGTGATGTTTGCTTCTAGCTTTAGCTCTGGTGATGTCGATAAATGAAATAGGTCGCCATCGGCTTGTCCAATTTTGATTTCTTCGTGATCCGCACCGATTTTAATTACTGATCCGTCGCTTTTGAAGGTTATGTCATTTCCATCACATGTCAGCACCCATACAGATATTAAATTTCTAGTGATTTCCGGTATATATAAAATGTCCTATAATTTCAGCTCATCATCGAGCTCAATCATCCCAACATGCATTGCGCATAGTTTCTCATTCTCTGCACACGTGACTAAGCCGTCGTGCTCAGCCACCATCTCAAAAATCTCCAATTAGTTGAACATATGTTGCGTGGCGCCTGAATCAATGATAGCGCCAATCGCCAGA
Organism: Endogone sp. FLAS-F59071; assembly: GCA_003990785.1. Taxonomy (NCBI): domain Eukaryota; kingdom Fungi; phylum Mucoromycota; class Endogonomycetes; order Endogonales; family Endogonaceae; genus Endogone; species Endogone sp. FLAS-F59071. The sequence goes on along the minus strand of RBNK01001908.1, from coordinate 10,357 downwards.
TTTGCTTCGGCTCTCAGTTTAGCCTTTTCTTTTTCTGTTTTTACCCAATCGTTGAATTTGTTGCATTGAAATATTCCATATTCTCCCTCACAGACGTAATATTTCCGAGAGTGTCCCCGAAAATTCTCGCCTCAATGGGCTCTGCGATCACCGCCTTGGTTGCCTCTGTCATTATGATAACCTCCTTAATTATTTCTGTTATCGTTGTTATAGCCTCGGCCTCATCCGGTGCTTCCACCTCGATTGCCGTGACTGCTGCCTCGGTAGTCACCTCGGTAGCCGCCTCGGTAGCCGCCTCGGTCTGTTACGTGGGCTTCGTCGCGCCTTTGTTTACTATTCGGGTCGAATCTGATACATGCAAGTTGTAAAGCCTTCAGTATTGTCCGCATATTCTCCCACACAAGTATTAATTTCCAGTACCTGGGGCTTAGACCCCAGAGATATTGTGGTATAGCTTCTGTGTTGGTCATATCTTCGATTTGCACCATAATTCGGTTGAACACATCATTATAATCTTTGATCAATCTTTTTTGCTTTATCATCACAAGCTTATCGTGCATTCATAACAATTATTCCATTGGTGCATATTTTTGTGTCATAGCCTCTTTAAGCTCATTCTATAAATCAAATTCTCCCGATGTGTTCACATGCCTCTATAATCACATTCTAGCGTTGCCTGTAATTTTACTGATCGCTGCATTAACTTTCTCCTTTTGTACTGATAGATTGGCACTGGTAATAAATTGCTCTATGGCATCAAAGTAATCAAACAATCTGAGTACGCCTCCTGACCTATCGAATTTGTTGATCAATCTCAGGTACTCCTTCACCAGATCATTAAGCTTTGTTGATGTTGTTGGTGATGGTAATGGTGATTGTCTTTGTGGTGTATTGCCTTCTGTAGCTGCATTCTGATTGGTTGGCATGCTGGGTAATGCATTTGTTTTGTTGATTTTTACCATCAATTCACCTAATAAGGTTGTCAGCATATCTAATTTATCTTCCTGATTTCTGATCGTTGTAGCTATCTGTTTCTGTCGATTGAGGCTAAATCCTATATTGCTCTGATAGTTGCCATCCAATCCTTCATTATCATCAAGGGTTTGATATCTGTTGTCTGTTTTTGATTTAGACTGCAATCTTGTCGATCTTGTTGCTGATGACGATGATGTGTATAGATTGTCCATTTCGTTGTATCGCGTCATTAAATGCTATGTCGTTATGTATTATTTATTGTATTGCTTTATCGCGGTGTCATTTGTCACATTATTTATCGCATTGTTTGATACGTTGTTTATAATATTAAATAAACGCTTACTGTAATCGCAGTTGTAATTGCTATGATTGTGTAGATGCTATGATTGTATAGATCTCAGATTGTCGAGCTGCAATTCGAGCAGCTCGGGGCTCATAACCTATTGAAATTTGATCTTCGAATATATATTTGGAGTAAAGAGTGCACTGGCTTATGAAGCCAATATATGTATATTTATTAATGCTAATTTATGATTGGTCAATACAAACAAAGATTGTCTAAGCCACAATTGAGTAACATACGATCAATCGTTGATGGGAGAAATATAATAAGCTAATAATTTCAACATCAAAGAGGTTATGTATAAAAAGTTTATCTATTAAATATCATTATAAAATTTTTTTTTTAAAAATATTCCCTTCTTCTCATCCAAAAGGAAAACTTCTAACAGTAGAAGAAAAACATTTAGTAATTAGAATATTTTATAAACTTCTTGTAGAGACTGCAATAGAAACTATATCTACTAAATTTCCACTTTCTCATATCTATATATATATCAGACTTTCTAAAAAAAACTATAGAAAGTATTCAATATAAATAGTGATTAAATCAAGATTTTGCTGTAGCTGAATCTTAGTAAGGAAGAACTAATTAAAAGTTACACTAGAGTTGGTATTAGATATCTGATATCTAAATTATAATAATGAATTTAAATTATAAAGAAAAACCAATTACTATATATAAAATTCTTAAAGAAATAAATTCTGAAAAATATTTAAAATATTATAAGTTAATTTTAAGAAGACCAACATGTATTTGACTTTTACATTTAATAAGATTTTCTTATCAAAAAGTTACTAATATTATTAATTTTCAAGAAATAGAAGATATAAGACTTTAGTATCAAAAATATCTTCAACATTATGAAAAGTTAAAAAAAATAATTTAGAGAGAATTGAATTATAGTTAGATAAATCATATTGTAATCAATTTTATGTAGGTGGACAATTATGGTTTTGTTCTAGAGATTTTGTAAGAAGAGGAAACCAAGGACAGCATTGGGTAATAATATATTGTAGTAGTACTGATAGCTAGATTGGAAATCTAGTAATTTTCAAAGCTAATTCAAGTACTAATGATAACTATAAAAATATGAATGCAGACAAGTTTAAAAAATATTTCAAGCAATTATGTGAAGAAATTCTATTAAAATATTCTCAAGAAAGAATTAAGAATAGTATATTTATCTATATAGATAATATAGCATATTATAAAAGAGTTAAAGGACTTGGTGGTATATCAAGATTAAAAAAGCAAGAGCTGATTAATTGAATGAAAAAAATGTTATTCTCAATTCACAAATGAAAATACTTTCAATGGAAAAACAAAAGAAGCAATTTATAAAATATACTAGTAAGATCTTTAGAAATTCTATAAGACTTCAATTATAGAAGAAATTGTGAAAATTTATAACTTTGAAGTATATTGGCTTCCATCTTATTATCCAATGCTTAATCCAATTGAGGAAGCATGGGGAATTACTAAAGGGTATATTTCAAATATTAATGATGAAAAAGATTTTCAAAAAGTAAAAGAATATATTTTATAAGGCTTTATAAAAGTTACTCCAGAAATTTGAAAAAATCTTGTTAGAAGAACTTATAAAAATGAAAATGATTTAGTTATAAAATATAATATTACAACAATTCAAAATGTATTAGATAATCCTTTAATTATTGACTTGGATGATTTAGAAGATGACTTTGATATTGAATTAGAGGACTTAACTATTGAAGATTTGGTAGATAACAAGGATATTACTAGAGAATTAATTTATTAATTTACAGATTTAAATTAATTATGTAGTGAGTGTCTGTTACATTTATTATTAACATTTATTAAATTCACAGTTGTCTTACTTGTAATTGTTAGACTTTTTATTATTGTGCATGTATATATTGTACATTGAGCATTGACAAATAAATTATAATACCAAATATAAAAAAATCACTCGAACCCCCTGTTCAGCTGGATACCCCTATAAGATATATTTTAGCAATTACATAATCAAATGGGAATCATTACTCTTACTTCTAATAACTTGTTAGAAGATTATACTATTCATAACAGCATACATTGCATACTTCACACACCCAGAGCACAGGTACGCGATATCATTGTAGTTTGGTGATGTTAAGTATATTTAATATAAACTATTCCATCAAAAATATAATTATTAATGTCATTTGTGGAAGATATATTATCATTATATAAATAAAGTTTATACCTGACCAATGCATAAAACACTTTTGCCTCTATTATCAGAGTCTAGTAGTCATGCTTTCAGAGACATCAAGAAAAGCCACTTACTATGGCTTCACAAATCGCAGAATTCTTCACTAAACGCTGTCTTACAACTTCACACAACCGTAACTAGTTGACAGCGGCACTCTATAGTTTATATTTTTATAAAAAGAAACAATGACTCATTTGCGGAGACTTTCATTCTGCGCTTTCGCTAATTTAAAGTATTCCTCTTGTCGAAATGCTGCCACGCGACGCTTGTTAAAGTAACTGACCTAGACGTCATGGTGTCATGGTAGTAGTGAGCAACGTGATCACCCTTCCAACAACCAAAATTAGGATAATCTCATTCTGCGATACGCACCCAGCTAGCGATGCATTCCGCCTCATACTTCTTCTTCTTCTCCAGGCATGTCTTCGCCTTCTCCCGTACGTCAGGCTTCGTGTCCACGGTGGCGGGATCGATGACCCCGCAAGAGTCCAGGCACGCAAAGTAATCGTCGCGCACTAGCCAGCACTTTTGACGCTGAGCGCGGTTCGGGGGGTTTGATGTGGAGGCGGAAGTACTGGACATTCTACGGTATTGCGGGTATTGCGGTAGTGGTACGCGAAAAAGCGTTCTGATTTAAATGCACGTGACGGATAGTGGGTGACATCATGTGTTGAAAAATAGGAAACACGTCCCGAAACACGTAAACAAAGAAAGAAGCCTTCACGACGCCACAGTAGCCCACCAAGCATGGACGATTCATTGTACGACGAGTTTGGCAATTACCTGGGTCCTGAGATCGAAGAGGAAGAGGAGGACATCGAGGACGAGGACCAGAAGCAATTCCAGCAACAAAGACGCGTCTACATGGACGAGGACGAGGAAGAGCCCGAGGAGGAGGAGAACGCTGGTGAAGGACCGAGTGGGATGGAGCTGATGCAGGTTGATGGTATGTGAATCGTCATTTGAACTGGCAATAATAGCAAAAACGTTAGGTGACTGTTGGTTTCCGAACGGGGAATTGGCAGAATTGGAGTAGGAAACCTTTTCCTGAAATAACTAACTCACGCTCACAACTAGACATTCCCCAGAACCAGGTTGTCCTTCATGAAGATAAGAAATATTACCCTTCTGCGGAAGAGGTCTACGGACCCGAAGTAGAGACGCTGGTCCAGGAGGAAGATACACAACCTTTGTCAGAGCCCATCATCGCGCCCATTAAAGTGCGCAAATTCCACATCCAGGAGAAGGATCTACCGACGACGCGGTTTAGTAAGGAGTGGGTATTTTTTTTTTATTACATTGGCTATATATGGATTAGGCTTTTTTTTTTTTTTTCTTTTTTGGAGAGGCGCTGTTGGAACGGAACCAACCTCCCGATGGATTGAGCATGGTATTAAAGAAATAAGCACTCGCCTCTATGAAATCATATTAAAGGTTTATGATGGATCTGATGAACTTCCCGGATCTTATGCGCAATTTTGCCATCGTCGGCCACTTGCACCATGGAAAGACTTCCTTCGTGGACATGCTCGTCGCGGAGACACATGATGTCCCCATCAACGTTGATCAGCCGGTATACCTCTCTGTATTTCGCTTAACGCCATGAGGGTATGCAGTTGGGTTGTAATGGGGTTTTTTTATTGCACTTCAACATGCATTGGCGTTCATATATTCTCCCAACTAAAGGAACGTTATACCGACACCCACACTCTGGAACGCGAGCGCGGCGTTAGCATCAAGAGCATGCCTATGACCCTCGTGATGCAGGATACAAACGAAAAATCCTATTTACTTAACGTTCTCGATACGCCCGGTAGGCTCGCGTTTTCAACTAGGATGCTCTGTCTTTGAATATTTTTATGACTCCCGCTTATAGATGAGTGCACGGCTGACGGCAAATGAATTTGACCTTTGTAGGGCATGTCAATTTCGTAGACGAGGCGACGGCCGCGATTCGATTGGTCGACGGTGCAGTATTGGTCGTCGATGCCATCGAAGGGGTTAATATACATCATCTTTGTGTCTATCTCAATACCTATGATAGCCTTTTACATTATAGAAACGTATACGCTTCGCCATATATAGACCGAGCTCTGACATTCTTTTTCTGCAGGTAATGGCAAACACGGAGCAGATCATCCGCCACGCGATCCGCGAAAAGCTCGCACTGACGCTCGTCGTCAACAAAGTCGATCGTTTGATCCTCGAGCTTAAGCTGCCGCCTACCGACGCTTATTTCAAGTTGAAGCACACCATCGAGGAAGTCAACACCATTATCAGGTAATAAAGCTTGGGAGGTTTTGGGTGTGGCTTTTGCGCGAATGGATGAATATTTAGCATTCGTAGTATTTATTTCATCATTGCTAAGTAAATAACCGCCTTCGGGAAATCGTTTGTTTATCCGATCTTTACTCAGTTCGACTCCTGGTGGTGAGACCATCCGCTTGTCACCCGAGCGAGGCAACGTGTGTTTCGCGTCTAGCCAGATGGGGTGGTGCTTCTCACTCAAATCTTTTGCCAAGTTGTATGCAGACACGTACCGTAAGTCGACATACTCAAATCATATGATACTACTGTATTTGTAGTGATTTATATATATTTGTGCCCGCTCTTTAATCTCATTATTCGATGTTGCCTTAACTAGCCGGTCTCAGCGCTGACAACTTCGCGAAACGGCTTTGGGGCGATATTTATTTCAACAGTGAGAAACGTACTTTTCACCGTCGCTCACAAGGGCCCAAAAGCCAGCGCACCTTCGTCCACTTTATTCTCGAGCCGCTCTTCAAGCTTTACTCTCATGTCATTGGCGAGGATGAGAAAGAGCTGAAAAATACTCTGGGCTCACTGGGTATCTATCTCAAGGCCAAACAATATACGCTCAACGTCAAGCCACTGCTCAAACTCGTGCTCGCGCAGTTTTTTGGACCGCCGAACGGGTTTGTTGATATGGTTGTGCAGCATGTGCCGTCGCCGGCGGCAAATGCCGTCTCCAAGGTACGATCGGACACTTACTGATATAATAACGCATTCGATGGACGGTATTGGTATTTGCATCGACATCACAAAAAAATTTTTCTATCTTTAGGTGGAGCACATTTACACCGGCCCGCAAGACACTACCGTTGCGGAAGCGATGCGTAACTGCGACGCCAACGGCCCTTTGATGATTCACGTCACCAAACTCTACAGCACCGAGGACGCGACCGGGTTTGACACCTTTGGCCGCGTGATGTGCGGTACGGTGAAGCGAGGGCAGATGGTGCGCGTGCTGGGCGAGGGCTATTCTATCGAGGACGAGGAAGACATGACGGTTCAGAAGGTGGAAAGCGTATGGGTGTTTGAGTCGAGATACCGGATGGAGGTTGACGGCATCCCAGCTGGCGGCTGGGTCCTTCTGGGCGGCGTGGATGCCTCCATTGTCAAGACGGCGACAATCACGCAGGACAGATGGAACGAGGACGCGTACATCTTCCGACCTTTGAGGTTCACGACGACAGCGGTGCTAAAGGTAGCGGTTGAGCCCGTGAATCCGTCAGAACTGCCAAAGATGTTGGATGGGCTAAGGAAGATCAATAAGAGCTATCCGATCGTTGTGACAAAGGTGGGTGACATCTTTGGATCGTGAATGTGATGCGATAAATCGTGTGTGCCTTAACCAATGAATATCTGGCCCTTTTTTTATTTTGTTTATTCTAATGATATCTATTTCTTCATTGTAATCGTAGGTGGAGGAATCCGGCGAGCACATAATTCTTGGGACAGGTGAATTGTATCTCGATTGTGTCTTGCACGATCTGCGTCGGCTGTACGCGGAGATCGATCTTAAGGTTGCAGATCCTGTGGTGCGATTCTGTGAGACAGTGGTGGAGACGTCTGCATTGAAATGTTTTGCTGAGACACCTAACAAGAAGTGAATATACATTCTAATTATCTCCGCGAACTCATTTGAGAGATTGATTAATTAGAAATACATATCGGCAATTCCCTCACCATCAGGACGTTCTCTTTGATCACAGGAACAAATTGACCATGATCGCCGAGCCGCTGGAGAAAGGCATTGCGGAGGACATCGAGCAGGGTCGCGTCAGCATCCGCTGGCCCGCCAAGCAGCTCGGCCAGTTCTTTGAAGATAACTACCAGTGGGACGTTCTGGCGGCACGGAATATCTGGGCGTTTGGACCGGACGAGAACGGGCCCAACGTTCTAGTGGACGATACATTGCCGTCCGAGGTTGACAAAAAGCTACTCGGGTCGGTGCGGGATTCGATACGGCAAGGATTTCAGTGGGGAACGAGGGAGGGGCCCCTGTGCGATGAGCGTGAGTAACCGAGTGTGTGTGTCGTATGCCCTACTTTTGGAAAGGAATAATGTTTCTAAAATTATGTTTCCTTTGCGAACATGTAGCGATACGTAATGTGAAGTTTAGGATACTCGATTCTGTGCTTGCACTTGAACCAATCTATCGTGGTGGTGGCCAGATCATTCCTACGTCAAGACGTGTTGTGTACTCTTCCTTCTTGATGGTACGTTTGTCGCCTATGTGGTGTATTGATGTATTCCGCCATAAACTGCATTATTTTACAGGACATGCGGTCAATTCTTTTCTCTCTCTGTTTGGACGATTCGATAGGCAACACCTAGGTTGATGGAACCAGTCTTCTACGTTGAGATCCAGGCGCCAGCAGATTGTGTATCGGCCGTATATACTGTCTTGGCCCGTCGGAGGTAAGAAGAATGATTAACGCGCTCAAAGAACCTTATGTTCAACGAGTTTTTTTTGGCAGCGTAACCTTAAAATATCCTTTCGAAATATATAAAAGAGGCCATGTCACTCAAGATATTCCGAAAGCCGGCTCGCCGCTTTACACGGTCAAGGCCTATATCCCAGTGATTGAAGCAAACGGTTTCGAGACAGATCTACGGACGCACACCCAAGGCCAAGCGTTTTCGCAGCAGATCTTTGATCATTTTCAGACTGTGCCGGGAGATCCGTTGGATAAGAGTATTGTATTGAGGCCGTTGGAACCGAGTCCGCCGCAACATTTGGCGAGGGATTTCATGATCAAGACGAGGAGGAGAAAGGTTTGTAATTCCAATTTTCTTTTCTCTTATATCCTTTTCTTCTCCCCTTATTTAGGGGAGGAATAGAAGTGAAATTTTATTTTTCAAAGGAAAATTGCAGGCACCTGTTCTTATTCATAATTATTTCACGTTGCAGGGGTTGAGCGAGGATGTGAGCATCAACAAGTTCTTTGATGATCCAATGCTGCTGGCGCTGGCGCAGTCAGACGCACTGGGATTTTCGCTGTAAAAACTGTAACCGAGGTTTTTTTCACTGGGGCTTAAAAACTAGGATGCTTGATATTTTGGGTCGTAGTAATAAATTTGTGCCTATTTTCTGCTTTGGCTTGTGTTAATTGAGTTATCATCATTACTTGTGTTATGACTCAGACATTACTAGATTGACTTGAGAATTTTAGCATGAAGCGGCTAGGATGTAATTCTATTTTTTTAAAAACAGAATGGGATTCAAGGTTAATGACGATGCGAACGTCGACATGGCTACTAGATGTCAATCTTACCCTAGAATAGCTTTTTTGCGTCCTACAAGATCGTGGACCCTGCGCATACAGACATCAATTACATCAATTAGACTAGAACTTTATTTCCTTATCATACTACAGCTTTTACGCCGCCGGATACCGAGGGCAAACCGATATCGGCACAACGATCTTTAAGGATAGCATTGTACTTTTTAGCTCAAAAAATCCCTTTTCAGCTATTCTGAAAGTAACATGTAAATAAATATGCAGCCGCAGAAATAAATATAAATCTCATTTGCATGAATGAAGGAATGCAAGAAGCGCGCGGTGATAGCGGTGTGACAAAATGTTCGACAGGACTGCCATTGAAAATAGGCTCATCGGCATTGAAACTCAATCAGCGTCAGCACAGCCCACTGTCATAACTGCGGAATTTTTTTTCATAACTTTCCAGCCAAGAGAGAGAATGAATGAATGAATGAAAACAATAATTCTCACTATTGCTTGGTTTAAGAACCGTGAGAATATGCTTTAACGCAGTTTGAAATCACACGACAAAAAAAAAAAAAAATGCGAGACAGGGATTGGGGAAACCTGTTTTTGCTCGGTGAAGCCCGGCCGCTGGTTCGCGCGAGATGGGCACGGTCTCTTGCGTTTGGTGGGGCGATCTCTGTAAACTTGTCAAGCAATTGCAATCGCAGGGGTTGCCCAGTCTGGGAATTTTTTTTTGGCTGTAAGTATATAGTAGGGTAGTAGGGAGTTGCCTTGAGTGTAGGGGAACCCAATTCTTGGGTTGCGCGCCATCCCATTGGTGGTCAAGTTTACAGGTGACGCAGTTTTGTTTTTTGTTTTTTGTTTTTTGTTTTTTTGTGTGTTTTTATATAATTAAATGGTTTTTTTTTATTGTTGGAAATTTGATTTTTGTAGTGTGGGATTTCAGAAATTGTGGCGTTGGCATATGGGTAATGTCGTAAATGTAAAATCAACCAAATCATTGTCGATCAAAACGCAAACCTGACCTTTTTTTTTTTTTTCTGTTAACAAATTTTGCCGACAAAGAACAATTTTTTTTTTTTTTTTTTTTTTTTTTTCACAGCCTAACAGGAATCTCGCACGAAAACTGAAACTGGTTCGCTTATCGGCCCCCCCCGATTTTCAACAGTGCGACGAACAAAGTTCCTCTTTTCTAAATCAATCGCGAGATGTATATAAATGTGACGACCGGGTTTGCCCCTTTTTCTCTATTTTTTTTTTTTCCCCCCC
>RBNK01001907.1:0-12919 GCA_003990785.1 Endogone sp. FLAS-F59071 | reverse complement strand
TGTGAAAAAAAAAAAAAAAAAAAAAAGTTCGACCTTGCTTAGCTTTTCCTCTTTTTCTTACCCTGCCGATCCAAACAGCTTGTCGTCTCTTACAGCATTCAACGATTATAATCCCACTTCAGTACTCACCCAGCCACACAATTGACCGAACGTTGACATGTTCTCGACATCCAGCCCACATTCAACGACCTTATTTGATGCACCTGGTTCTAAAAAAGACAAGAGTTCTTCAAGGTCGCAGCAGCGATTGACTCGCCATGCGTCTACTTCGCCACTATCTCCCAAGGCCACGAGTGTTGGACGGGTGAATTCCAAAAGGTAGGCACTTTTTCTTGGTCAGGATCGGCCAGCGGATGGTCGACCATTGCAAATATATAGTATATTATCACGACATGCGAAGGATATGCAAAGTGGTGAACGAATTCCTATTATATTTTTATATCCTCCTTCAAAAAAAACGAACAAATCACAAAAAAAAAAAAACAAAAAAAACAAAAACAAAAACAAAACACCACCACCGCTATATGTCTCTACTTCCAATTCATCACCGCTTTCACCACGCATCTAGCAACGCCTCATCCTTACATCTTTCGGACCATGCAAGCCCTGTGAAAAAGTTATGCTTTGACAACTCCTCGGACGTTGTGACCAACGACAGTACGACATCGTATGTTGGCGTTAATCGCAAACGACGCTTGGCTGCTCTTCAACCCAAACGCCTGAACAACAACGAGAACGTTATGACCGAGCCCGTCGCTTTCAAGATCCACCCTGTCAAAACCAAAGTACAACAGCAACATCAGCAATCGCCACATATTAACTTGGGCAAACACCCGCGCGTCACCGATCCGGAGGAGTTGCTATCGTCGCCCATCAAACTCGTTAAGCATGTGCATGTGAGAACCGTGGTCGCACCGTTGAGCCCTGCGAAAAGCGATCCGTTGACCCCTGCACCTGGTGACGAGGTTGCTGAGGAAAAGGAAGATGAGGATGTGGCTGTCTCGATTGCGGAAGTACCAGCAGTGGAACCTGATTGTGTGAATGAGGAGGTGTGCGAACAAGAAGAGTCTACGCAGAAAGAATTTAGGATAGTGCATGTTGTACAGCCAAAGAAAGAGTTAATACCTAGCTCATCGGCAGCGTCAGAAGAGCAGCCTGTTAAAAAGACGATGTCGACTCGACCGCCGGAGAAACGAACACCATCCACCAAGGTTCTGGAAAACCGAATGTGGCAGTCGGAGGTGTCGAACTCGCACGACGCTATTAGTAGGAGTCGAGCAACAACTCCCACGGCGGGATCTATCTTGGCCACCGAGGTCACTGGTTCTGCATTCCGGCACCAAAACACAATTAAGATATCATTCATCGAGTCGGAATTCCACATCAACGACGCAAAAAAGGTCGAGGTCCGAGATCCAGCCAAGCGATCGCGACTTAAACTTAACCAAAAACTGGTCGGCAGCAAATCTCTCGGCAAAGTGAAATTAACGCCGAACGATGAATCGCGATGGCATTCCAAAGACCCTAGCAGTAGTAATGGTAAAAAGGTCAGCCCACACCAAATGCATGACGGCTTGCCCATCTCCCGCCGCTTCAACCCGAACGCTTCGAGCTCTCCGCGTCGTTCGACTACCATGCTTACCCCTGTAAAGCATCATCACCACCACCCATCCTCGTCGTCCCGCAACCGACATGCTTCGGCCAAGCCTATCTTCATTACACCCAAACGACTTAGTTCTGCACGTAAGCTCTTTGCCGCTTCTCTCACCACCGCCACGAGCGATGACATATTCCCTTCCCCTGTTTCAACACTGAGGCACAGCCAAACCTATGCTGGGTCGCATTGCCGCTCGCCGCACGTGCCCGGATTGTTCCATTATGCTGAATGTCCACCGCTGATGTGGTCAAAGTCGTTCCCAGGCTCACTGAATAGGTCGCCCTTTCCGTACACCCGGCCTCCGCTCCCCATGTTTACATCGCCGAATTTGTCACAATTTACCGCATGCCCGCCTCGACCGAATCTGTTCCAAACATGTTCGCAAGTCTGGCCCCGTGAGGAGGCTCCAGCAACTTCAACGACTAAGGTGATGACGTCGACGTCGACGTCCATGGGTATTGTGGACGTGAAGCCACTAGGGATGCTGTTGAAAGCAAAACTGCTAGAGGCCAAGACAAAACTCATGAGCGCGGCAGCATCTGTTCCCTTAACCAAACTCGATGATTCTGCCAAATCTATATTGACCTCCAACCCCCCCCTTCGGCATGACTTATCATTCAGTTTGTCCCCTCCATCGCCAGACAACGACCTCTCTAAAGATGAGGACAACCCCTTCGTCGTATCGCCTTCTCTTCCAATATCCCTTCCCCGAAACGTACGCCTCACTACCACCACTATTATCGGCCTCCAACCCAAACGTTGTGGTTGGGGTACGACTATCGGCAATGGCCACAATCTTTTGAATCACACGAGACGCAACGCCGAGCGATCCGCAACAACTGGGCGAGTGTGTGACCGAATGCAGTTTTCGGAGGAGGCGAAGGGTATATTAGGCACCATCGGAGATCGCAATGCGGATCAAGCCGAGCTAGTGACGTGCGAGAAAGGGAGAATCGTGATAACAATCAATAGGAACGAGAGCGAAGGTGGGATGGTTGGCTCAGGTGTGTCGCCATATGGCGTTGAAAGGGGAAAAGGCGGGCAGAAAAGGACGCCACAAAAAGGGACGTCGATCGAAGAGAATACGCCAACTAAGGGGAGAAGGTCTCCGGTAAAGATTTCTCCATTCAGGAAACCGAATGGTAAGCTGTGTTGTTTTTTTTTTTTTTTTTAAAAAAAAAAAAAAAATTATATTTGTCATTTTCGACCAAAACAACAAACTTACTCTAATCGTCACTGTCTTCTATTTTGACATAGGTGACCGTTATTTCGTCTGCCAAAACTGTGACAAGCGCTATAAGAATCGCAACGGTCTTGCCTACCATCTGGAACGATGCCGGAGACAGCCCGAGCCGATCGAAGAGGGTTTTGATGACGCGGAGGAAGAAGATCCAGACGCTGTGATAAACTGTATCTGCGCGTCGACGGGCGACGATACGGGGCCTATGGTGCAGTGCGATCGATGCGAGGCATGGCTACATCTCGATTGTGTAGGATTGTCAGAAGAGACGCTTGATGACCAGTACTTCTGTCCGAGATGTACGGGCGATTACAGGAGTCCGAGGAGGGGAAGAAGGGGAACAAATTCGAAGAACGGGAGGGTAATGGTGATGAGCAGGGAGGAGCAGGAGGATGAAAGCGGAGCGAAAGCCCGGAAGGCTGGGGAGAAACATAGAGAGGACAGGGGGGAAAGGATTGTATTTACAGACAGTGAGGAGGAAGAAGGGGAGGAGGAAGATGACGAGAACGAGGAGGAGGAGGAGGAGGAGGAGGACGAGGACGAGGACGAGGACGAGGACGAGGACGAGGACGAGGACGAGGACGAGGACGAGGACGAGGATGAGGAGGAAGAAGAAAATGTGGTAGAGGAGGTGGTGGAGGAGGACGGGGGGGTAGAGGAGGCAGAAGAGGAAGACGTAGTGGTGGAGGAGGACGAAGTGGTCATGGTCGGTGGGATCATACAGAGGGACAACAATCGTATTGCGAGACCAACCGAGCATGAACTCGAATCCGACATGGAGAACCGATACAACCTTGTCCCATTTGGGGACAGAGAAGAACATCTCGCCGAGCTCGAAATGAACATTGAAGACGACGACGAGACCGAAACTATCACAAACTCGTCTTTACTCACGGGACTCGATGAAGACGAGGAGAATTTCAGTATCCAGTCACGCCCGCTTTCTCGATCATGCACGCCCCCTCTCATTCACGTTTGGGACAATGTGTCGCTTCTCGTCTCTCCCAGCGGCCAGGCTGTTGTGTCCACGTCGCCAGCATCGTGGATCCTTGGCGCAGCTCGCGATGATGACGAAGAAGACGACGAGGAAGAAGTGATACAGGAGGAGGACGAAGATGAGGGTGGATTCTTTGGTTTTCCTCCCACGATGCGCAACGCTCTTGAGTCTCGACCAAGCCTTATGGAGTCCGTACTGAATAATAAGCGCAGAAAGAGTGGGATCATTGTTCCCAAACAAAAATCCCGTTTGGTTAATTCGATTTCGGCCTCGGTATTGCAGGCGTCGGAGGAGAATGAACGCTCTGTGCGGCGATACCTAGAGGCAACAGGCGATCGTCGGAGCTCGTGGGAGACTGAGTTAGGTCTCGTTCCGGAACCGTCGTTCTGCATCTTTGACGACGATCCATTGAGCAACGCGCTGGATGAAGAGCTCGAGCGATCGCCTCAACGGCAGCAGCACGGCAGACATCATGTGAGGCCAATGGATTTAACATCATCACCGCGCAGGTCGCGGATCATCAATCAGATCATGTTAAATCATATTAGGAGTCAGCAGTCGTCCGAAGAGGATTTATTCTTGAGCTCGATGCTAGAGGAAGATGCGGTCGATGTGTATGTCGTTTGTCTCGGTTTCGTTTCCCTGCTTGGATCACCCTTCGTCCTTGATTTAAACTAACACCAATCCAACTACAGCGGCACCTCGTTTGGGTCCCCCATGACGGACCATAACGACCCGCAATGGCACCAAACCACCAACCTTACGGGATCACCTTATTTACTCCCGCACCGCGGCACCGCCTCGGATCTTACGTTCCCGCTCAAGTTTTGTCTCGATGCACAGTCGTGTGGCACTGAAGGGGTGGACGGATTGGACCTCGATGTTGAGGATATTAAAGAAGAGGACGATATGTCGGTCACGGACGATGTCATGAATGCGTGGTTAGTGTCAGGGACCACGCCAGCAGGAGGGATGATTGACCAGGAATTGGATGGTGGGTATGCGTGGTGATGGTTGTTTTAGGGAAAGAGAAAAAGGCAAACCGGCTAATGAATATATATTTCCTGTAACAGGCTTGATTGATCTTGACGTGGACATATAATTAACAGGACAGGAAGGCTTCTCGATTTTCATTTTCTATTCTGTAACTATTCATATCATCAATATACATACACATTTGCGTTTTGCACCAAGTTTATCCAAAGTGACTGCCTTGGTGACGTGATGTCCAAACATTTGGCTTTGCCACATTCCTTCCGCGAGCCTTGTTTGCTGCAATGGACCTCGACCATTGCCTATCCCTTCTCGCTCCAACCGCAACAGACGATGAAAAGTTCGTCGCATTGCTTTTACTTCCCCGCCTCCTCAACCACAATGATGACGACACCCTTCGACGCGTCTTTGCCGCCATGAACTTTGCGTTCTTGGAGCGCCTCATGAAAACATGTAGGTGTAGTGCTCCTTACTCTGAATTTTAGTGAAATTACCAAGATTTCCGTTATTAACATCCCAAAGTGAGTTATACCAAGCCTTCTCGTGAAATTCTTAGGAAGGACATTCCCAGCCGCTTCTTTGTTAACATATTTCTTGTTTTCTGCGATTCCAGCGAATCAACCCGACGCCGAGGTCCCTGAGACGACTTTGAAATCCATCGCAGTCAATATTCTATCATGTTTCTGCTCCTCAACCGAACTGGTGCAGACGAAGCAGATGACAGCACGTATACCCACACTGGCGACGTTAGTTACCCCTAAGTGAGCACCCTAGTTTCCGCACGAGTATCGCAACCCTTGATGATATTACCAGATGAAATTTATCTAATTAGTTATTTTATTTTATTTTATTTTTTGCAGTGATTCTACTGAAATAACCCAAGACGTGCTTAGGATGTTCATCGGTCTCGCAACGGTGAAGGATGGTCTCTTGAAGCTGCTTGATCAGACGGTGATGATGCATGTCACTGTGGTTTTATCTCAATCTCAGAACGGTAATCTAATCACATTACTAGATAGAGAACACTAAGGTTTATCGATCATATCTTCCCCAATCTCATTGCCTTGTATCTTTCCTTCCTCCTTTCTGTCAGCTTCCGAACATGACCTCGCCATCCAACTGCTTCGCCACATCTACCTTAACGCCATCGCCACATCCTCAGCGCATTTATCAGCACTCGTCAAGGAATCTCTCAAAAGTATTTTGTTACCGTCCCTTACGGTATTGATTCGTACGCGACAGGATGAGATCAAGTTCGAAGCAGTAGCCGTGTTGAAGGATATACTCGAAATTGTCCCCGGAGAGGTGGGTAAAGAGATACGAATTGTTAGACTGTTTGGAGCATAATGGTGGAGATTGTTGCTCGATGCAGATGAAATTCATTCTAGTGTTGCCTTTTCACATATTATTGGCAGCTTTGGCGGGCAATGCAAAAAGAAGAGCCGCAAAGGATGCCCATATGGATCAGTAATGTTCGCTTCGGGTTACGACAAATCTTAAGCAACAGATTAGGTGAGCTATGCTTGATTTTTTTTCGTTAACTGGTTAACGTCCCCCTTTTTGTCCTCCCCCAATGAAGCCAAATATATCACAACACCAAATAAATAAATAAATAAATACTTATTATTCGTCGTATACCCAATTTTTTTAGGTCTTGAGCACCGCAAAAGCGCCCTCACACTCCTCGTTTTTCTTATTCGCCATTTCGGCTCTGATTGGCTATTTCGTCCTTATGTTTTCTCATCAACCATACCAAATTCGAAATTGACCCGGCAGATAGAAAAATCCCCAGGTAATCGGGCTCGGAACTTTTCCGCCGTCGACGACGACTCTGACGCCAAGTTCCCCGCCTTGGTCATCCATCTTGTATGCGTGGAGACGCGACTTCTCCTAGATACTTTACAGGATCAGCTGGAGAAGCGGATGAAGTCCCGCTTGCTCACAGAGAGTGCTGAAAAGATCGTCACTGTTACAGAAGCACAGAATAATACACAAAAGAAAGAGGAGGCGATGTTGCCCGTTTGTTACGAGATTTTGGAGGTGACGATACATGTATTGTCTGAAGAAGAGGAGGAAGAGGATCGACATGAGAAGGGCGTGACATTTGACACGGAAATGTTATTAAAGATGCAGGAAGCGTTGATGGAGACTTTTAAGGCCATTTTAGATTACCTAAAGGATATACAGGTGAGGGCTACTTCTTATCATTGGCGATAGCGTTTCATTTCTTAAACAAATAAAATGATATTTTATTTTTTGTTTTGGATTGCCTTTTGAATATATACAGGGTTACTACGCGAATGATATGAAGGCGGTTTTCAGTGAAATAACCGCTCTGGCGAGCATCCGGGTCCTTGCGTTGTGGCTCGCTGAAGAAAGATCTCTGGAACAGGAAACTGCCGCAGTGATGCCGCTTATTATCGGAATTTGTCGAGAAAGGTAATAAGTTAAACATTATTTTCATTTAGCTTCGACTTTCACTTGTCTCTTTATTCCCATTAGATCACTAATACTATACCATTTCTCAACAGTACGCCTTCATTCCGCAACACCACAATTGACTTCACCAACCTCCTTGCCCCATCGTTTCTCAACATGACCGCTTCCACAAAGCTTAGTATGATGTTTTTGGCGGCAGGCGGCCATGACTTGTTGGCGATATACGTTCGGGACGTTTGGAATATGGACCGGGACGTACAAAAGATAGTGGTACCTATACAAGTGTTAACAGGATTGGCGAGCACGAGAAAGCTTGAGGGAGTTTGGGAAGGTGTGATGACGGAAGTATGGTCAAGTGTGGGCAAAGATATTTGTGATGAGCCTGGTGAGAGAGAACCTTTACTGGATTTTTTTTTTTTTTTTTTTTTTTTTTTTTTTTTTTTTTTTTTTTTTTTTTTTTTTTTTTTTTTTTTTTTTTTTTTTTTTTTTTTTTTTTTTTTTTTTTTTTTTTTTTGCAAATCTGAATCCACGATTATTTTATGTCTTGTGACTTACTCTCCTATTTTTCTCTTTTGCATACATCAGTTCCCAAATCCACACCACCAACTCTCCCACGTCTCCTCCTAACTGCCAACACCTTTCTCCTACTTCTGGTGCTCTCGCAACCGTCCATCAGCACCATTGTTATTGGCGCAGCAAAAAGTTTTTACGAGTGGTTCGACGAGGTTAAGGAGGAATTGTGGGGTATTGATGAGATTGATGAGGTGGTAGCTTTGGGAAAGAAAATCTTGGTAGGATTATGAAGTGTAGGCCAGGGTGGGTAGTTCGGAATGATGCGGCCTTTTTGTGAGCTATAACATATACAAAAACGGTTTTTTTTTTTTTTTTTTTTTTTCTGTATCTTTCTCTGAAAACGAAGGTAGCAATAAAATGTTCCTTTTGCAATTAACGGAAAAGAAAACATAACGATAGCGGATATTTATAGAGACAAAACAAAGAGGGCAAAGTGAAAAGGACGACGGGTAACTATACAAATAAGGTACACGAAAGGAATATAAAGCACGGGGCGGTGGGCGGAAAAAATGATTGGCGCTGGGATTGGAAAGAAGATTGGTGCACGCGCGTCAAATGCTACGCGGTGATACTGAATGTTTAAAATGTAGGAATTCACCAAGCCCTGTTCAAAGAATTGATCCCGCGCCTCCAGTCGGCGCTCACGATTGTCCTTATGGTTTTCCGTAAAGAATCTTGAATGATAAAGAAAAAGGGGAAAAAAAAAAAAAAAAAAAAACCAAAAAATAGACCTGTAAAATGAATTGTACAGAGTCTGTTATCTATATATTTGCTTTTGCAATTCGCACAGAAACATTTCACGATGGTTCGTCAGTCGACGTAAGATATTTAACCGAACGGCGCGACCTGGAATCCACTCTGCTCCCAGCTCCTGACCTCGTTGAAGTAATAATGGTTCAACGCATCTTTGGCTGAGATCCTGAGATGCGGCTGATACTGCAGCATCCGATTTAGCAGATCCATACCGTACATATCGATCATGGGAAGAATCTGCGCAATAGACTGAGGCGGGTACACAGGAAAGTTCTTGCGGAACTCAGTGAACTGCGACACGGTGGGCCAGGTCGTCTCGGTTGGGGTACCCATGACACGGAAGATTTTGAAGAGCTGGTCTTCGTTTGTAGTGCCCGGGAACAAGGGACGACCTGTGTACATCTCAGCCATGATGCACCCAGCGGACCAGATGTCAATGGAAGTAGAATAGGAGCGAGATCCCAGGAGGACGTCAGGGGCGCGATACCAAAGCGTGACAACCTCGTTGGAGAAGGTATTGACGGGGATGCCAAAGGCTCGAGCAAGGCCGAAATCACCGAGCTTTAGCTCACCGCGTTTGTTGATGAGAAGATTTTGGGGTTTAAGGTCACGGTGGAGGACGCGATTTTCGTGGCAGTAGGCGATACCTTTGAGGAGCTGGTACATGAAGGATTTGATTATGATGGGTTCCAAGGCACCGTGATTGGCACGACCGGTGGTGTCCATGTATTTTTTGAGGTCTTGGTCCATGTACTCGAAAACAAGCATGAGCTTGTTCTCGGTATGAATAACATCATGAAGGCGGACAATATTGGAGTGTTTGAGCTCTTTCATGAGCGAGATTTCACGGATGGCGGTGGAGGGTGCGCCTTCTTCGCTGTCTAGGTGCATTTCTTTCAGGGCAACGATTTCACCCGTCATACGGTTTTTGCCCTTGTATACGGTGGCATAGGTGCCTTCGCCGAGCTTCTCCAGACGGAGATAGCGCTGGTCTGGGTTTGACGCTTGCATATGACCTGGGGGAAGAGAAGGAAGGGGGGGGGAGAAGAGAGAGATAACTGCATGGGTTGTAGTTTTAAAGCATCCTCGTCACATGACTACTGCCAAATTCTGATTGCGTCACTATCATCAATTTTATCTCTAACCTTTTTATTTCCTCGGAAATTATCAAAATAATACTTTACTATTAAATAAAGAGTATACAAAGCTTCGTCAATCAAACAAATCTCCAAGCCACGCGTCACAAGCCACCCGCCGGTACAGTTAAAACTCACATGGGAATGTAAGCCGAGTGTATATGATAAATTGAAATATGATAAATTGAAATATATTTCGTTTATTTCAAACCAATGTACATATATAAACAGAAGAATATTTGTTGATGACGCTATGTGTTTACTTGTCAAGTTTTGTTGCAACACCCCCTTATCAAGTTTTATTCCGCTATCTAAACTAATCCATCATTGTCCATCAGTCTATTTTGTAGTCATCCCCAGAAAGAGGTAAAAGAAATGCAATGACACAGGTTTCTTTTTCGTTTTTCTTTTGACTGTATCCATATTTAAAGCTCATCGTGCGATCGCAACGGTTCATCGTCATCCGAGGACGCTGGGCCGGAGCCGTAGAACTTGGAGGTAATGGGATTAACAATCGCCTCCACCTCCTCGCGCTTCTCGTCAAAGTCCTCCTTTGTGGCCGAGCTCGAGTGATCGTCCAACCAGTCCAGTTTGTCCTTCAAGGCGGCCTGAATCGTTTCCTTGTCATCACTTTCAAGTTTGCCACCAAGACCAGACTCATCTGAAAGTTGATTCTAAAGACGTGGGTATGATAATGAAAGAATAAGTCGTCTGTGGTACGCCAGCAACGAGAACATCATCCTGTTTAAATATATATATATATATAGCTTCTTACCTTGAGGCTATACAAGTAGTTCTCGAGTTGGTTCTTCGCCTCTGTCCTCTCACGGAGAACCCTGTCCTCCTCCGCGAACTCCTCCGCCTCACGAACCATGCGATCAATCTCGTCCTGAGAGAGACGACCCTTGTCGTTGGTGATGGTAATGGCTTCGGACTTGCCTGTACCCTTGTCAGAAGCGCTCACCCTCAGGATACCATTGACATCGATCTCGAAGGTGACCTCGATCTGAGGAACACCGCGGGGCGCCGGTGGGATACCAGTGAGTTCGAACTTGCCGAGTTGGTTATTGTCCTTGGTCATGGCACGCTCACCCTCAAAGACCTGGATGAGAACAGTGGGCTGGTTGTCCGCAGCCGTCGAGAAAATCTGCGACTTCTTGGTAGGGATCACGGTGTTACGGGCGATCAACTTGGTCATGACACCACCGGTGGTCTCGATGCCAAGAGTGAGCGGGTTGACGTCGAGCAGAACAACTCCCTCAGAGCCCTCCTCACCAGAGAGAATACCACCCTGGACAGCGGCACCGTAGGCAACAGCTTCATCGGGGTTGATACCCTTGGAGGCCTTCTTGCCATTGAAGAAGTCTTCGAGGAGTTGGACGACCTTGGGAATACGGGTGGAACCACCAACGAGGACAATATCGTGGATGTCGGTTTTCTGGAGGTTGGCGTCCTTGAGAACTTGTTCGACAGGCTTGATCGTTTTGCGGAAAAGATCATTGTTGAGCTCTTCAAACTTGGCGCGGGTCAAACTCTCGGAGAAATCCTTGCCCTGGTAGAAGGACTCGATCTCGACGCGGACGGACATTTGGGAGGAAAGAGCACGCTTGGCCTTCTCAACCTCACGCTTGAGCTTGCCCATGGTCTTGAGGTCCTTGGTGATGTCTTCGTTGTCGTTCTTCTTCTTCCAGGTCTTGACAAAGTGCTCAATGAGACGGTTATCGAAATCTTCACCACCCAAATGAGTGTCACCGGCGGTAGCCAGAACCTCGAAAACGCCATCATCGATGGAGAGGAGAGAGACATCAAAGGTACCACCACCGAGATCGTAGACGAGGATGGTGCGTTCGCCATTGTTCTTGTCGAGGCCGTACGCAATAGCAGCGGCAGTGGGCTCGTTGATGATACGGAGGACGGTGAGACCGGCAATCGTGCCAGCATCCTTGGTGGCCTGGCGCTGGGCGTCGTTGAAGTAGGCGGGGACAGTGACGACGGCGTGGGTGACCTTCTTGCCGAGATAAGCCTCAGCAGTCTCCTTCATTTTGAGCAAGACCATTCCAGAGATCTCTTCGGGCGTGAAGACCTTGGGCTCACCCTTGACATCGACCTCAATCACGGGCTTACCCTCGCGGGCAATGACCTTGAAAGGGAAGTGCTTCATGTCGGCCTGAACCTCCTTGTCAACAAACCGGCGGCCAATCAGACGCTTTGCGTCAAAGATAGTGCGAGTGGGGTTGGAGGCATACTGGTTCTTGGCGGAGTCGCCGATCAGGCGCTCGTCATCAGTGAAGGCGACATACGAAGGAGTGATACGGTGACCTTGGTCGTTGGCGATGATTTCAACGCGACCATTCTTTTGGACGCCGACGCAAGAGTAGGTTGTTCCCAAGTCGATACCAATGACTAGACAGAAAAGAAGAGAAGGAGGGTGAGTGATTGATAGATCGAACAATAAAACCGAAAAAAAAAAAAAGTTCATGTCGCTCCGACTGCAATAGGCGACGGTCGCTTAGGAAGCGAGGGTGGGGGCCCGCGTCCACACGCGTCGAGATTTTTTGTTTCGCAAAACTCAACGGAGCTAGGGCTTGCCCCCATGACCCAGAGGTTCTCTCAAGTTAAAAATCATTGATTAGATACATACCAGTTCCATAGTCCTCCTTATCGCCAGCTGCGGTCGCAATCACCAGAGGCGAGGCGACGAAGAGGACGTACAGGAGACAGAAAAGCGCAAAGATTGCAGTGTGCCTCTGCATGGTGTGGGGTGAAGGGGGGGGGGAGGAAGTCGTGTCGCGCAAGTGGCTGGAACGAATGTCGACGGAGGGGAAGTACAGAAAAGAAAAAAAAAAAAGAAAAAATAGGGAAAAGGGAGGACCTGAATTTGCAGGAGTGAAGGATTTGACACGCACTCGGAGGCGGGCTTTATAGGAAGGCTTGGGAAGTCGCGGTTCGCACGTCGCACGGCCTGATTGGCTGATTCCGACCGACTGCGTTGTGAGCCACTCATTGGCCCGTTTCCTCGGCTTCTTCCAATTTCCTCGCTCGGCACTCCGCCTGTCGCCACGTAGCCACGTAGCTCCCTTCCCTCTCCGCCACGTATATAGCTATTGTGTTGTTACTTTTTTTTTTTTTTT
>RBNK01001906.1:0-12921 GCA_003990785.1 Endogone sp. FLAS-F59071 | reverse complement strand
ACTAAGCAATGGTTAAAGAGAGAGAAGTTTATTATTATATAAAGCTTATTACATTACATTCACTATATAATACACTTTCCTGCTAGTCACCCCACCCAAGCCGCTACCGCATAACCCGCTAAGACCCTAAGATATGCTACAGTAATATTTTTTGCTGTTAGAATATTTTAGTCCGTCACAGTATTTGATCCTGTCGCAGGGGTTGGATTTGCCATAAATTGTTGGACCGGTCATTGTGCATCGATCTGCCTTTTAAGGTCTGATATATGCACAGTCATCTTGCTCATTTGTTCAATAAGATCATCCATGGCTGGGTCTTTTCGTGAAGCTGCTCCCCAGTTAACTGTTGCTGGTGCGATGGTAGATACAACTGCTGGTATGGTACGGGTTTCTTGAAGATTGCCTAGTAAAATTTGCTGCATTATATCTTGACCCGGGTTTCATGCAGCCCAATATCTTTATGCATAATCCACCTTTTATACATGATTTAGTCCAACCGGGCTGGAGCATACTTGGAGAGCGATTTCCTGGTGAAGCCCGTTCATAAAGGATTGCTCTATGATGAGGTCCTGGTTGGCTGCTGGATATCTCACAAGATCTACTGCATGTCATATCTTCATGTAGAAGGCGAGAGGGCTTTCATTCATCCCTTGGTACATTGATGCTAGTTGATCCTTCATACTTTGCTATATGTCGGCAGTATGGTAGATTTCTCTTAACCATGCAATGGCATTGGTAAAGGTTACTAAGGCATCAGCTTCTGCATTTGCCCCTTCTGCTCCTCTATTAAATCCTCCATTTGCTGCTGTAGTGGCTATTGCGGCATCATATGCGATTTTGGTGGGTTCTCATAAAACTGCTTCCAAGATATTTACTTTTGTAATGTTGTTGAACTGTCAGATTGCATTGTAGATCTGCAAATCTTCGATAAACTTGATTACTGATTCAGCTGGTACATAACCAGTAAAGGTTGGTGGTCTTTCTGTCATTTCGTATATATTGTTTTCTAGTTCGTCGTCTGTTTTGTCATTGGATGATTCGTAAAATAATGCTTGAAGGTCATCGCCAAAATCAATAGCTGATTCGTCATCTGATGATAACCCATTGTATACTGTAAGGGAGGTGATGGATTCTCTTGTCTCACTATAATCACTGTCCGAAGGATCAGGTGTAATGAATTCTTCTTCCTTAGAGCCAGAACTATTCGGTGATCTTCTTCGTATAAAAAGTGGGGGTGTCCTTCGGTGATCCGTTTTGAATGATGCTGTCTTCCACTATAGGTGCGCTGTCATTACTTGAAGGGGTAGTTCAGTCCTGCTTGAATGAGGATGTGAGAGTCGGTCTTTTGATAACTCTCTGGCCAGTCGGCACCAAGATGTGGCAAATGTACTAATAATCGGTCGTTCATTCATTCATATGTACCAAGTGAGAATACTCAGAATTATGGATGCGATATCTTCCTTTGCGTATCCTTACTATAGCTTTGTGCTGTGCTCTTCAGGCTTTACTATGACTGATATTGAGATATTCCAAGACTCTGTGCAAACTAATTTATTCAGATAGAAATAGAGGGGGTATTTATACAAATTTGCTAGAACTGAATGAACAAGATAATAAAGACTTTGCTACAAGTATAACTCGATAACTGCGAATAATATCTCGTCGATAAAAATGAGATTGGTTGCTAAAAACTATGTTCGTCACTGGTGGCGAGATTGCTTACTAAAAACGATACTAACCAAAAATAGAAGGGTACAGGATGTTACGGTAACTCCTAAATCAAGCGTAGTACAAAATTCGTGAAAATCAGTCAAGTTGGGGGTTGGCCGTCACAACAGATAGTTGCAGACTTATTAAATTAAAGTTCTGCACTATTCTTGCAATCTTTTAAAATAAGTTCAATAGCAGTATACACTTAAGATCTCTTTGAGAGCTAAAGATTTTACTCCCTTTTATACACATCTAGAGTGCTATAAGACTATAAGTCTAAAAATCATAATTAATATTCTTATAAAGAAATAAAGTACTTTTGATACCTTAGAAACCTTGCGATGTACTCAGAGATTTCTAAGTCTAATGTAGATTAGTATCATTAGATGCTTCCTCACAGGCAGTTAAGAAGAAACTGTCTTACAACTTGGTAGCAGTTATGAAACACTGTCAACCTCTTACAGTTATATAGCGATTATAGAATAATTTTTAGAGAAAATCAATTACTATCTTTATTATTAAAAAATATATCTCTTAACATTAGGAAACTATTTTTAGTTTATAGTCTATAACTAGCATCTATGCTTATAGACTGTTTGCAGGCTGTTCGCAGGCTGTTCTAGCCAGTTCATAGTTTGCAATATTGTTCTAGTAGAGTTCTAAAGTAGTTCATAGCTGTTTGCAGCTGTTTGCCAATAATAGTTTATAGTCTATAACTAGCATCTATGTTTGTAGCTATTTTGTTTGTAGCTCTTAGTAAAATAGTTTACAGCTCTTAGTAAAATAGTTCATAGATTAATTAACCATTTTTCTAATAAAGAGTATTTATTTCTCTCTACTTCTAAGATTTATTCTACTTATTAGCAAGGTATTTTTAGTAAAACAGTTATAATTTAAGAAGTTATCAAAAGTTTAAAAAGCATTGTAGTTAGGAAACTTTTTCTTATAAATTACTATTACTTTTTGAAACTGTTGTAAGGATGAGACTCTGGAATCGGCTAAGTACAGAAGATATAGGGGGCTCAATCAGGAACCAGTAGCTAGGCTAAAATCCGTACTGTAGGTAAAACTAAAGTGGAATGTAAGGGGGTGTAGAGGAGTAAAACTACGAAAATTTTTAAGTGTATGTTTAGAGGCACTAGGGAATATTAGTCCCTTCGGATATGTATCAGCAATCAATTATTGGTTAGATGTCAAAAGGTTCTCTCTCGGCTCGAATTCACTAAGTAATACTTTCTTCACCAGTTGCATTTGGACTATTAGACTTGTATTGGGCTCAAGCTCAGGCAAAGATTTATTGAATGGAAATAAAGGGGGATATTTATACAGTTTTGAAGAGGTGCTATATGGGTAGCTGCCCTGTTACTGCTCTCAAAACTGTTGGCTATTCAAAATATAAACTAATTATGAATTTATATGATATAATGAGTTATATAGGTTATAGATTTAAGACAGTTAAAAATTTAAGACGGTTAAGAGTTTTAAGACAGTTAAAGGTTTCACAAATCAAGGAACTGTTCTAATTGGTCAAAATCTCTTTATAATATGCGGATTTCTTCTTTAAGTTCCTCAAAGGCGTTTTGAGACAGTTGGTGAAATGTGGATGGTCTAATTTTGGTAAGTCTTTTCAAGGTGGCTGGTCGAAACTGGAAGAGTCCATAAATCTGGAGGGCAATCCTTTAAGATTGGAGAGGAATCCCTTGATGTAGTGCTCATTTGCATGCCTCTGCATGTCATCGGTCCTATACATGTTCGAGATCTTCTTCCCAGATCCTAGCAATCTTATAGTAGACCTGAAATTCGTCTTGTATTTGTCGTTTCTGAGCAATGTTGATGTTTTTCATTATTATTTGAGTCCTTCGTAGGGCAGATCCTTCCTCAGGTAATAGTTCAGATGGAGGGTCTTCTAAGGCTCAGTATGCTTCAATGACTTGGCTTCGGAGGTATTCGTCATTGTTGAATTGGGGCATTTTGTACTTATATAAATCTTTCAGTCTCCTCTCACTGTTTAGTAATATTTTTACTAGTTTAATAACTATTATTATTTTTTCTTAGATAAATAATAGCTCTATCCTCTAACTTTAATCTATATATAAATATAATTTAGTAAACTATCAACTTCTAAGATAAAGTTACTTACTATAATAGATTATTCTTAGTCTTTTTAATTATAACAGAAATATTTTTAATTCATTGAATTGCTTGAAAATATAATTATACTATAGTACTAATTTATTTAGTATATTTCTTAGTTAGACTAATATATTTCTATATTTATATTATCACTTTTTAAATCATAAATTATATAATTCTATAGATCAGACTAAATGAATAACTATATTAGGAAACTATTTTCAGTTTATAGTCTATAACTAGCATCTATACTTATAGGCTGTTTTCAGGCTGTTTGTAGGCTATTTTAGCTAGTTCATAGTTTGCAATATTGTTCTAGAGGTGTTTGCAGTTTGTGATATTGTTCTAGTAGAGTTTTAGAGTAGTTTGCAGCTATTTACTAATAATAGTTCATAGTCTATGACTAGTATCCATATCTATAGCTATTTTATTTATAGCTCTTAGTAAAATAGTTTATAGATTAATTAATCATTTTTCTAATATATTTAGATTCCAAATAAGAGTTTAGATTTTGAATAAAAGTTTAGATTCTGAATAAAAGTTTAAATTCTAAAGAAGAGTTTAGATTTTGAAAGAGTATTTATACTCTTTTATTTTAGCTTATTACTTTTTTTTATTTTACTCTATTATACTATTTTATTTTTTTATTTATTATTCTATTATTTATTACTTAATAACTTGTATAAATACTCTTAGTATTTCCTCAATAAATTAGTAGTCTTGAGTTTGAAAAGGTTTAGCTTACTACTTATAGTTATATAGTTATAAGAAGTAGATAAGATCTTTAAATAGACTCCATAAGCCTTAATCTGGAACTAAGTAATAGTTTGAGATATATAGTATGACAATCAATATACAACTTGCCTGATTTTTAAGAATATTCTATGACCTTCTAGTGATGATTTCTGATCCTATCTATCACTGATTATCTCTTAAATATTAAATCATCTCTCTAAGCTGTCTTTTATTATCTTTTGTCAGATTATCTAGCAGTATTATACAATTTACAATAATTAGATGATATTTTTATAGTGAAGTCTTTTCTTAGTTGTTCTTTTTATATCTCTTTAATTTTTATATAAATACTTCTCTTTATTTCATATCAAATAAATCAATTTACACAAAGTCTTAAAATATCTCAATATCAGTTATAGTAAAGCTTAAAAAGCATAGCACATTTAGCTGTAGTAAGAATATGCAAAGGAAGATATCATATTTATAATTCTGAGCATTTTCAACAAATAAATAATTAGTTATTAGTATATTTGATATATCTTAGTGCTAACTGGCAGAAGCTTTATTAAGTACTTTAAAGAGAAATGACCAAAGCTTATATCTTTATTCAAGCAGAACTAAACTATTATGACTATAGACTTATTAAGTTAATGCTCTATATAAAACAAAACAAAATAACTAATATTACAGTACAACTGGTATACACTATAGGAAAATGCCATTAGAAAGCTACAGTATGCATTGAAGATGCAGATTTAAATTACTAGTATGACTAGGTTCTACTCAAGATAAGATCTATATGAAATGAACAGAGAAAAATGATAAAAAAAAATGAATTACTGAGTGAATAAGATATATAAACAGACTAAACTAAACTGACTTGATGGAGAAACCAAACAAGAAATAAATAAATTATAACTATCTTGAAGCCAGTGCACCCTGGTATATACTATCTGAAATAACTAGAAGGACTACTAACACCTACCCTAGAGGAAGAATAAAATGATCATAGCAATGATTTCAACCTAGATATTAATCATTACTAGAACAATATTAGAAGATTTTATAATAAGGGAGTAAAAACAATTCAAAAGCAGGTGAACTTTATAAATAGACTCAAGATAAGAAACCTTTTGTTTTAAGAAGAACTCTGAGAGATATATTAAGACAAATAACTTTGAGAAGAAATGTTATAAATCAATTTGTTAAAGAGATCTTTATTACCAAATCAGCTTTTAATTAATATATTGTGGCAAATGTACCAATAACCAGTCGTTCGTTCATTCGTTCGTATGTACCAAGTGAGAATGCTCAGAATTATGGACGCGATATCTCCCTTTGCATATCCTTACTACAGCTTCGTGCTGTGCTCTTCAGGCTTTACTATGACTGATATTGAGATATTCCAAGACTCTGTGCAAACTGATTTATTTAGATAGAAATAGAGGGGGTATTTATACAAATTGAACAACTAATAAAGACTTTGCTATGAAAATTACAATCCAATCATTACAAAGAATACGTAATGACTCTGGTGGTGGCATTTTGCAGAAATAAAAGTCGTCAAGCAGAAATAAAAGTCGTCAAGCAGAAATAAAAGTCGTCAAGCAGAAATAAAAGTCGTCAATGACTAAAAGTAGAAGGGCACAGAATGTTACGGTAACTCCTAAATCAAGCGTAGTACAAAATTCGTAAAAATCAGTCAAGTTGGGGGTCGGCCGTCACATCTGGGGGCTCAACTGGGAATGTCTCGTCCTCGAGACTAGATAAAAGCGTAGTAATTTCATTTTCGATAGCCTGACGGATTTGAGCAATCTCCGTGTATGTAAGTTTGACGATATCAATGGTTTTTCCATAGAACCTGGATAAAACCCACTCGTATCCGAGAAAGAGCGCATAGGTCCTGTGGACTATATCTTTTTCGAATTTTGACAATGGCATCTCCTGCTTCTGTAAACGGCATCGAAGGTAGTAAGCACACCCTTGATGGAACCTGATCGTAACGTCAGTGACCTGGCTTTGATTACATAGCCATTCATGATACTGTCGCGTCAGGATGAGGAGTTTTTCGGGGTCTTCCTCTTCGTCCAGGGGAACTAGGTCGATCGAGTCTGGCTCCCTCATCAGGGCCTCCTTGATTGCTTTTTCTATGTCCTTTCTGTGGTTGCGTCTGTTCGGCATGGTATATCTTGATTTTGCTCTGGTGGACTGGGGTGGGGAGAATAGAACCATTAAGTCTCCTAAGCCAGATTGTACTTTCTTTTATAGCCTGTACGTAATATGGTCCTTCCCACTTCGGTTGTAATTTAGCTGACCACGACGATTCCACTATGTTTCGGTATACGAAGACTTGATCTTCGATATGCAAGGGGGTTGCATTCACCTTCTTGTTTTGGTTCGTCCGTTGTCTTTCCTGTGCCTTGTCGATGAACACGGATGCCTTCTTTTGGATTAATTGTAGCCTGCTGATGTCTCGTGTGATGTAAGCCCACAAATGATCGTCATACGTTCCATTGTCCTTTTCGGGGTGGTGGAATTCTCGGTTCGGAAGTCTCCCATACACAAGCTTGAAGGGGCTGAACTTTGTTGATGCTTGGCGAATGGTTCGAATCGCAAAAAGAGCGCTATCAAGATAATGGTCCCATGTTGCTTCTTGATCGATAATCTTTGCCAAGATGTTCTTGACTGTCTGGTTGGTGCATTCGGTTTGACCATTTCCTTGTGGGTGATACGACGTCATTCGGATATGCTTGATATGGTAAGTCCGCTCGAGTTCCCTAATTAATTCATTCAGAAACTCCGTGCCTCGGTCACTGGTTATTTCCTTTGGTACTCCATGTCGGCAGATAACGTCGGTATGTAGGAACTTGGCTACTGTCTGCATGTCTGCATCTTCGACTGCTATTGCCTCTGGATATTTTGTGAAGAAGTCTACTGCTAAAATAATATATCTTTTTCCCGTTAATGTTACTAGCATGGGTCCCATGACGTCTATCCCAATGTGTGAAAATGGCTCAGCCTTGATGGTTGCAGAAGCGGCTCGGAGCATGTCTTTCGCTCTTGCTCGTTTTTGGCATGTATCGCAATTTCGTACAAAATTAGTTACATCGTCTTGTATTCCGGGCCACCATGCCGAATTCCTGAGTCAATATAAAGTATTGTCCTGGTCTACGTGTCCAGATAACGGATGATTATATGCTAATGATAAAATGTTTGATACGTCCTTCTCCTGAATTACTGGAATAATGCGTCCCTCCTTTTTACGATATAGTAAATTGTCCTGAATTTCGTACTGCCTGCCGGTGGTTAATAAAATGTTCTTTGTCCAATCCTCCATATCTTCCCTAATTTCCCTCCTCGTCAACCAAATCACCAGATCGTAGTACAGTGTTGCATTCATTGCTGTGCCCCGCCTTGGGCATCTAATAATAGCATTCTGCTAAGTGTGTCAGCATTTTGATTTGTCTTTCCTTTCCTAAACTTTACCGTGAAATCATACTCTTGAAGCATCATGATCCACCGTGCATACATTCCACTTGGATCGGGTCTGTTGAACAACCATTTAAGCGCCGAATGATCCATGATGACTTCGAAGTGTCATCCGATGAGGTAATATCTGAACCACTTGACTGCCCATACGACCACGAGACACTCCAATTTGGTTGATTCGTAATTCTTCTCCGCACCATGTGTTCCTCTGCTTGCGTAACAAATTACTCGTTCTAAGCCCTTGGTGTCGTCTTGTGAGAGAATTGCTCCTACTCCTATTGCACTTGCATCGGTATAAAGCTTGAAAAGCTTTGTCCAGTTTGGTTTTGCCAGTACGGGTGCAGTTGCCAGGGCCTTTTTTAATGCGTTGAGTGCTTCTTGCTCAAGTTCACTTTGTTCTTCGTTGATTTCCGCCCAGTTGTAGCTTTTCGTGAGGGTTGCGTACAGTGGTTCGGCTAAGCTTGCAAAATTGCATATGTATCGATGGTAGTATGAGGCTAGTCCCAGAAAGGCGCGCATCTCTGTTCGGTTGATAGGTTTCTTGAACTTGGTAACAGCTTCCACTTTGGCTGAATCGGTTCGGATTCCTTCTTTGTCGATGATGTGTCCGAGCATCATAACTTTTTCCACAGCGAATGTACACTTCTTTGGTTTCAAATAAAGGCCTTCAGTTCTCATTCGGTTGAATACCTCATGTAATGCCTTGATGTGGTCCGGGAATGTTACTGTGAATATCATAATGTCGTCAATGTACACCAATAACGTTTTTCCGACGAGATCTCCGAATATTTTGGTCATCATTTTCTAGAAGCTGGCTGGGGCATTCTTGAGTCCAAACGGCATTCGTAGATATTTCCAATAGCCTTGCGGTGTTACAAAGGAAGTGATCTCTTGCGATTCTTCATTGAGTCCCATTTGATAATATCTACTAGTCATATCGAGAGTTGTGTAGAGGCTTGCACGAACTGGTATCTTTGAAAAAGTATCGTCAATTCTTGGTATTGGGAAGGCGTCTCCTTTAGTGATGTCATTCAGTTTCCTAAAGTCGGTACACATTCTTGGAGCAAAGGTTCCGGCTTCCAATCCTTTTTTGGGTACAATAACATTTGGAAATCCCCATGGGCTATCTGTCTCGGCGGCCATTCCTCCTTTTACCATATCGTCGATTTCTTTTTGTTGCCATTCAATATATGCCAGCGGTGTTCGGTACGGTGCACATTTAATCGGAGGATGCCCTTGGACGTTAATGTGATGAAAATGCTTTGGCGGTTTCAGATTGATCTCCTCGAAGGTTGTCGCGAATATGTCAGAGTACTCATTGATAAGCTCTTGTAGCTCCTTCTTTTCTTTCTCGTCAAGCTGTTCTCCGAAAGTATATGCCTTCTTATTCGCCGTTTTGGGTACATGCTTGAGTTCCATTACAATTTTTGCAATATTCATTCCAGTAGATCCGAACCCTTTGTCTCCTCTGGTCGTTTCTTTGAGGTTGGTTACTTCCACGGCCTTGCCCATCCAAATGGGTATAATTATAAGCTGTGCGATTCGGTCTCCTCCGTAAAGTTTGGCTATGTTGAATCGATGTCGGTTGACAACTACAATCTTGATTTCGCCTGTGTAATCTGCGTCGATAACTCCTGCGTCAATCGTAATTCCGGCAGCTGCTAAGGAACTTCTTGGTTTGATTTGACCGTAATGTCCTTGAGGTATTTTCGCGGCGATTCCTGTTCCGACTACACATGATTCTCCCGGCTGCAGTTCGATGTCTTTGATGGTAGAGAGATCAAATCTGGCGGCTTGTTCGCTTTTTCGTTCCAAGGGTTTGGCCTTCTGATTAGTCCATACGATTTGCATCATGAAGAATTCTTTTTGTTTATCCTCATCATCGCTTTCTATCATTTGTGGGCAAACTCCTCTTTCTAGGTCAACTGGTATTTCGTAACGTCATCCTTTCCAGGTGATTCGCATTTTGCATGCACCGAGGTCGATTACTGCCTGTACTTTCTTTAACCAATTGTTTCCGATAACCAGATCGTATGATGTAGTGTCAACTACCATTGCTGATACTGGGATGATAAGTTTGCCGAAGCGAATAGGTAGTTCGTGTACTTTGCCAAGTGGAGTTGCAACATGTCCGTCAGCTACTATGATTGTCATGGTTGTGGCCTCTTCGATTTGCCATCCGAGTCGGTCGAGCATCGTCTTGCTGATAATGCATCCTCCAGCACCTGTATCGATAATGCATGGTATTGTAATTTCTTCAATCTGACATTGCGAGTATGCTGATGAGTTTTGCGGTTTGTCGTCCTCCGATTGTTGCATTGCGTTGATCTCCACTACTTCATACCCAGGTTGTGCATCACTTATTCCTTTTCGGATTTGCTGTCGGAAGGTAGGAAATTCAGCGAGTTGCCCTATCTTGACCGGGATGGTCATATCCTCCATTTCTTTCCATACGTCTAGACCGTATTTCTTGGATTTTCGTAATTTGCATTCCTTGTTTCCTTCACTTGCGGGTGCATCAGACATCGGCATGTCTTCTCGAATAATTCGGTTCACTTCTTCTTCAAAGAGCTCATCTTGTTCGTCACCATCAAATTCTCGCTCTTGTGCTCGTTGTGCTACCCGTAGAGTCTTCGTTGTATAAGGTGATCCTGCCCTCTTGGGACGTCCGGGTTTTCGTTTTTCTTGTGTAGCTGGGAATGCTTCCACCTGACTATACTCATCTTCGCTATCGAAATCTTCTTCTTCGAAGGTGATGACGTTTATCTGGGTTCGTCCTTGGCTTCTTGATTGGGTGATTCGGCTTGTTTCCGTCATGCATCTTGAGGCGTAGTGTCCTTTCTCTCTGCACCTCTTGCATACTCTCATGTCAGGTTGAGTGCAATCTCTTGATGTATGTCCGTCTTGGTTACACCTGAAGCACCTTAAATTGCCGATTGGATATGCATTTGATCCTGTTGCAGGGGTTGGGTTTGCCATAAATCGTTGGACCGGCCACTGTGCATCGATCTGCTTTTTAAGGTCCGATATATGCACAGTCATTTTGCTCATTTGTTCAATAAGATCATCCATGGCTGGGTCCTTC
The DNA here is from genome assembly GCA_003990785.1 of Endogone sp. FLAS-F59071. Taxonomy (NCBI): domain Eukaryota; kingdom Fungi; phylum Mucoromycota; class Endogonomycetes; order Endogonales; family Endogonaceae; genus Endogone; species Endogone sp. FLAS-F59071. The sequence continues at coordinate 1,769 of RBNK01001906.1, read as the reverse complement.
CGTGAAGCTGCTCCCCAGTTGACTGTTGCTGGTGTAATGGTGGGTACAATTGCTGGTATGGTTCGCGTTTCTTGGAGATTATTTGGTAAAATCTGCTACATTATGTCTTGACCTGGGTTTCGTGCAGCCCAATATCTCTGCGCGTAATCCACTTTTTGTGCATGGTTTAGTCCAACCGGGCTGGAGCGTACTTAGAGAGTGATTTCTCGATGAAGTCCATTCATAAAGGATTGTTCTATGATGAGATCCTGGTTGGCTGCCAGATACCCCACGAGGTCTACCGCATGTCGTATCTTCGTGTGAAAGGTGAGTGGGCTTTCGTTCATCCCTTGGTACATTGATGCGAGTTGATCTTTCATACTTTGCTGTATATCGGCGGTATGATAGGTTGCTCTTAACCATGCGATGGCATTGGTAAAGGTTACTAGGGCATCGGCCTCTGCATTTGCTCCTCCTGCTCCTCTATTAAATCCTCCATTTGCTGCCGTAGCGGCTATTGCGGCATCATATGCGATTTTGGCGGGTCCTCGTAAAACTGCTTCTAGGACGTTTACTTTTGCAACATTGTTGAACTGTCGGATCGCATTGTAAATCTGCAAATCTTCGATGAACTTGATTACTGATTCGGCTAGTATGTAACCAGTGAAGGTTGGTGGTCTTTCTGTCATTTCGTGTATGTTGTTTTCTAGCTCATCGTCTGTTTCGTCGTCGGATGATTTGTCAAACAATGCTTGAAGATCGTCGCCAAAGTCGATAGCTGATTCGTCATCTGATGATAACCCGTCGTGTACTGTAAGGGAGGCGATGGATTCTCTTGTTTCGCTATAATCGCCGTCCGAAGGATCAGGTGTAATGAATTCTTCTTCTTCGGAGCCGGAACTGTTTGGTGATCTTCTTCGTATAAAAAGTGGGGGTGTCCTTCGATGATCCGTTTTGAACGATGCTGTCTTCCGCTATGGGTGCGCTGTCATTACTTGAAGGGGTAGTTCGGTCCTGCTTGAATGAGGATGTGAGCTTCGGTCATTCCTCTTCAGAGTACTTGATAAAGCTCCTGCCAGTTGGCACCAAGATGTGGCAAATGTACTAATAACCGGTCGTTCGTTCGTTCGTTCGTATGTACCAAGTGAGAATGCTCAGAATTATGGACGCGATATCTCCCTTTGCATATCCTTACTACAGCTTCGTGCTATGCTCTTCAGGCTTTACTATGACTGATATTGAGATATTCCAAGACTCTGTGCAAACTGATTTATTTAGATAGAAATAGAGGGGGTATTTATACAAATTGAACAACTAATAAAGACTTCGCTATGAAAATTACAATCCAATCATTGCAAAGAATATGTAATGACTCTGGTGGTAGCATTTTGCAGAAATAAAAGTCGTCAAGCAGAAATAAAAGTCGTTAAGCAGAAATAAAAGTCGTCAAGCAGAAATAAAAGTCGTCAATGACTAAAAGTGGAAGGGCACAGAATGTTACAGTAACTCCTAAATCAAGCGTAGTACAAAATTCGTGAAAATCAGTCAAGTTGGGGGTCGGCCGTCACAATATATAGAAGAAGACAGAGTGAAACTATTTATTTAAGTAACTAACCTAATTGACTGACCTGATTGACTGATCTAATTGACTGACCTAATCAACCTCTGAGAATTTGATCTCACTTTTCTCATTAGAATTAAATAGAACAATAGTAGAATTAGACAAAAGAGTACAAACAAGAGATAGACTCTCTGGAGCATACCAGTAGATAACTCTTACTAGTATCTAA
>RBNK01001905.1:0-12922 GCA_003990785.1 Endogone sp. FLAS-F59071 | reverse complement strand
ATGTGATCGTTTTGTCGATTTTTGCCATCAATTCGCCCATTAGGGTTGCAAGCGTGTCTAATTTATCTTCCTGATTTCTGATCGTTGTAGCCATCTGTTCCTGTCGATCGAGGCTAAATGCAATATTGCTCTGATGGTTGCTATCCAATCCGTCGTCGTCGTCAAGGGTTTGATGTCTGTTGTCTGTTTTTGATTTAGACCGCAATCTTGTCGATCTTGTTGCTGATGACGATGATGCGTATAGGTTGTCCATTTCGTCGTGTCGCGTCGTTGAATGTTATGTCGTTACGTGTTTATTGCGTTGCTTTATCGCGGTGTCGTTTGTCGCGTTGTTTATCGCTTTGTTTGACGCGTTGTTTACGATTTTAAATAAACACTTACAGTAATCGCAGTTGTAATTGCGTAGATGATTGCGTAGATCTCAGGTTGTCAAGCTACAATTTGAGCGGCTCGGGGCTCATAACCTGTTGAAATTTGATCTTCGAATGTGTGTTTAGAGTAAAGAGCGCACTGGCTAATGAAGCCAATATGCGTGTATTTATTAATGCTAAATTATGATTAGTCGATACAAACAAAGATCGTCTAAGCCACAATTGAGTGACGTATGATCGATCATTGATGCATCGATCATTGATAGAAGAGATATAATAAGCTAATAATTACAACATTTGGTTCCTTGATCAGAGGTCATTTCATAAGGTATTCCGTAGTGGCAGATAATATCTTCATAGATAAAAGGTACAATATTAAGGGCATCTGCAAGGGGCAAGGCTCTTGCTTCGGGGTACTTGGTCAGATAATCTACTACTACTACGATGTATCGATTTCCTCTAAGTGTCCTTGGTAGTGGTCCAACAATGTCTATTCTAATATGTTCAAAGGGTCCTCCAGGTACAATCAGTTGTAAGGTCTCGACTTCCTTTCCTCGGTGCCTCTTCTGGCAAGTGTTGCATCTTCTGATATATTCTCTAATGTCTTTATACATGTTCTTCTAGTAATATTTATCTGATAATCGTTGATATATATTGTCTATGCCCATGTGTCCTGCCAGCTGATGATAATGAGAGGCCTGAAGTACCATCTGCTTTTTGTGTTCGGGAACTACAAGTCATGTCTGTCCTCTATGCCATTGGTAAAGTATATTGTTCTTGATAAAATAGTTGAGTGCTGTTGTCCATATAAGCCATTGATCATTTTCATTTATCATCCCAGTAAAGGTTAGGTTACTGAGGTAATCCAAATATCCATTATAGAGTTTAGTGTCCATTGGGTAGGTATATTCTTTTTGGTTCAGGGTGTTGATCTCGGATAAATTGGGGTAGGCGTGAGAGGGTGTCTACATTCTGATGATTCTATCCTTTTCTGTATTGCGTCATAAAGTCGTACTCCTGCAGTATGGCTAGCCATCGTGCATACATTCCTATCAGATTTGGTTTGTTCCAAAGCCATTTGAGGGCTGAGTGGTCTGTTATCAAAGTGAACTGTTTTCTAATCAGGAAGTGGCGAAAGTGCTGTATGGCCCAAATGACTACTATGCATTCCAGCTGAGTGGCTCCATAGGAAGGTTCTGCTTCATGGGTGGCTCATCCTGCATAAGCAATTACATGTTCTCCATCTTTGTCATCCTGTGCTAAAATCACTCCGAGTCCAAATGACAATGCGTCCATATACAGCTTGAATACTTTTGTGAGATCCGGTCTTGCCATAACTGGTGCGTGAGTAAGTGCTTCCTTGATCAGGTTAAAGGCAGTTTATGTGGCTATCGTCTATTCACATACTTTTCCTTTTCTTTGCAACATGTGCAGGGGTGTGGCAATTTCAGAGTAACCAGAGATAAACCTTTTATAGAACTGGACCAGTCCTAAGAATCCTCGTAGGGTTATCTTATCTTGCAGAGTTGGGAAGGCTTTGATGATTTCAGTCTTCTTTAGGTCCAGGTGGATTTCTCCTCTATCGATTATAAATCCAAGGTATTCAATTTTCTTTTGTCCAAAGTAGCATTTTGTCAGCTTGATCCTTAATCCATGTTTTCTAAGTCATTCAAATACTTCCTTCAGGATCACCATGTATTCTGCGAAGTTCTCTGCATAGATGTTGATGTTGTCAATGTACACAATCACTCCATATCCAATCAAATCGTAGAAGATCTCGTTCATTGCAGCCTGGAAGGTGGCAGGTGCGTTGCAAAGTCCAAAGGATATTCTTGTGAATTCGTACCATCCAAATGGTGTAACAAATGCTGATTTCTCCTGTGCTTTGGGTGTTATTCCGATTTGGTTATATCCTGCTCACAGGTCTAGGGTTGAATAGATTTGCGCCTTCTTCAACATATTTTGTAAGTCTTCTGAGTGTAGGATTGGGTATGCGTGCTTCTTGGTGACTGAGTTCAATTTGCGATAGTCGATAACTATTCTCTGTCCATCCTTCTTTGGTACTATACTGATAGGTGATGCTCAAGGACTCTTTGATCGTACAATTGCTCCTAACTCCAATAGCTCTTAAACATGCTTTCGTACAAAGTCATGATAGTTAGCTGGCAATCTGTAGGGTGCCTGTTTGATCGGTTTAGCATCTCCTGTATCGATATGGTGTGTGAAGAAGGCTTGGTCCGGTAGGTCCTTGAAACTGATCGCGATAATATCCTCATACTCCTTCAGTAGGTCCTGTAGCTGCTTCTTCTGATTTGGTAACAGATTTTTGTTGAGGGAGTAGATGTGCTTCTTGGCGTTTTCCTGGTCATCTAGTCTTTCTATTATTACATTTGCCTGTCCAGTCGATCTAAATCCTTTCCTTTCACGTCATGTTTCTTCTAAGTTTTCTACTTCTTTCAAAGGTTACTGTTCACATTTGACGATCACCATTTGAGCGATTCAATCTCATTGGTATATTTTGAATTGGCTGTGGTTGTGGTTAACTAGTCTAACCTCAATTTCTCCCCTGTAGTCTTTGTCTATCAATCCAGGGAAGGCTCCTATTCCAGAATTGCGGTAGAGTCCACTTCTTGCCCATACTTGTGCACATTGTCTAGGTGGTAGAGCGACAGCGATTCTGGTTTTTACAAAGGCTGATGATTTTGGTTCTAGAGTGTAGTCTTCATCTGTATATAGGTCATATTCTGTGGCTCCTTCGGTTTTTCTCTTTAGTATAATTACACTTTCCATCAGTCTCTTGACTCAAGTTGCTGTATCCTTTTCCTCAACTGTGAATACTTCTTCAAAGGTGGAGATATTCAGTTCCTTCTACTGCTTGTGAGTTGTGTCTTGAGGTAGGTTCTGTCACAAGTCCTTCCACCACCAATAGCGCATGCTGATGCGTTCGTCAGGGTGAATTATTTCCTCAAGCGCAATGATTTCTTCTTCTGAGTCTGAGTCACTTTCTTCAATTAGGGTAGGTCCATCATCTTTATCATCTTCCTGGAATAAGGCTCTGACTTCGATAGGTGTCTGAGTAGTGTAAACTTCATTGCTCTAATCCTCAGGTACTTTCTTATCTTCATTTTCTTTAGATATCATCTGTTTCTGTTCTCGATCATATCGTTCCTTCCAAGTTCCGTGGTAATTGATATCATATGGGTCATCTAGATATCTGACCCAGTTTTCACATTCTCAAAGGTCATAGGGGTTGACTTCATCTCAGTAACATCCTTGCAGGTAGATGTTGTGATTTCCCCAGAGACGTCCTTTGCCGATGTGTCCAATATTTGTCCAAAAACAGTCCCATACTTCTCCAGTGTTATCTGCGAATGGGTGAGGGTTCCTTCCATTATATGGCCCATGGTTCATTAAGGGTGAGGTCCTTCGGTGGGTCTGTGACAGTCTTGGTTTCCTGATCTTCTTTTCTGTTGGTAAGTGCATCTTCAAAGTATCCTAGTAAGGTATCAACTTTGTATCACTGCAAGTACACATCATCTTGGCACAATAGCTGCATTGCTTACAGAATGGGCATCTAGTGTTTCTCATGTTGTATTCAATCAACTGGTTCTTTTCCAAAGGTGTCAGGGGGCAGTATTCACTATGGATTACTACATTCACTTCTTCTTCTTCTACCAAGTTAAGGTGCGCCTGTCCAGGGGTTACTTCTTCATCTGTGTCACTTTCATCTTCCGGTCTCTGAGTGAGTTTCAGTACTACTCCTTTCTGAATATCCAGAGATATATTGAACTTTCTTCCATGGTTAACGAAGATTAGCCTTTGTGCATCTAAGTCAATTCTGGCTTTAGCTTTCTTTAACCAGCTGTTGCCTAGGACGGCATTGTAGGATTGCGCATCAGTAACCACCATTCTGACAGGAATTATCTCTATTCCAAACTGGACTGGTACTTCTCTGAGTACTCCTAGAGGTACGCTGCTCTTTCCACTTGTGACAACCAAGGTAGAGGTAGCGGATTCATCAATATCCCATCCTAGGCAGTCTAGGAAATGCTTGGCAATGATGTTGACTCCTGCTCCAGTGTCGATAATAACTGAGCATGCTAATCCTCCAATGTTGCATTGTGCATAGGTGGATGGGGTATAGGTTCACTCCTCTTGTTCTTCAGCAGTGTTAACTTCCTCAAATCGGATGGTTGGTTTGGTTTCGGTAATCTGAGTCTTCACCTTCTGCTTTGTCGATGGTGCGATCTGGAAGAGTTGTTTAAAGGTAATGTTGGCCTTTTGGCTGGCAATGTCCTACCATGGTCATACTCGAATTCTCTAACCCTCCTGGGTTTCTTCTCCTTATTTTCTTCTTGATCCGTCATTTCTTCATCTCTGGTGGTTGAAGTAACCATCTCGCCAGGTTGCATTATTTGTTTAAAGGCTTTGTCCCATTGATCCTCATTCAACTGTTGCCTTTATGTTGGCTTCTTAGGCTTCTCGATGACAACTTCAGGTTCCTAGGTCGGCTTCTTTCTTGAGTAGGGAGTCTTCCTAGTGGTAGTACAGCTAACTGCTTCGACAAGGTAGGCTTCCAGATATTCTTCGCTAAATTCTTCATCTTCTTCTTCGATTTCTTGCACTATGTTAGTGTGGTCAGCCTTCTTTTCTTCCTCTCTTTCCCGTCCTTCCTTCCAGCTCCTAGTTCAGCAATCCTTGGCAAAGTGACTCCGTCTTCTGCAGAGGAAGCAGTTTATCTCTGTCTTGTTACATTCTTTAGCCACGAAGGTCCCTCTCGGTTGCCTGTTCTGGCAGATCACCTTGGCTTCAAGATCTGCTATGTGTGCTGTCATTTCTGAGAACATCTTAGTAATCTTCTCCATTTCATCCTTATGTGTTGTCTTTCCTGTTTTTGCTATGACTGTCAGTTTAATAGTGTCTTCCTCAGGTGGTTCAGCTGATGCAGATACTATTTGAACTACGGGTATTCCAGTGCTGAATTTTCTATGTAGATCTTGTGGTAATTTGTCATATAGGGATACTGAATGTCCTGCTTCGGTATTCCAAAAGGCCTGTACCATCCTGACTTTCTCCTCCATTCTTCGAGGGCCAAACCTCTTGATATGGTACTGAAGATCTGCAGGTAAGCCATTCATAAACACCATTTCTCATACAACTGGGCTAGTTTCTCTATAGAGTTGCATATACTGATCGATAGTAGTAACCCAATCTTCTGGGCACTGGTTGATTGACATCTTCATGTTGAATAGCTGTTCTTTGATTGATTCTCGCTTCTGTTCAGTAAAGTACTTTTCTTCTAACCAGGCTCTTGTAACATCCCAATGAGTGGTGGCTAATGCTGCAGCGGTGGGTGCATTTCTAGCTGCTGCTGTAGCTGCGAGGATTAATCCTCCTAGTCCAGTAGCTGTTGCATCTGTTAGGGCCACATGGTAGGCTTTTCTTGCAGGTCCTCTAAGTTGGGCGGCCAGGATAGGCAACCATTGGGTGCTGACTGTTCCTTTGGCTGCGAAGTAGCTCTCCAAATTATCCAGGAATTCTCGAACATATTTCTTGGTGTATCCGTAAAAGGTAGGTAGTCTGTCTGCCATGATTTCTTCGTCTTCTTGAGGTCTTCTCCTAGGTAGTTGTAGTAATATAGTCAGTGGCGGGGGTAGTGCCGTTCTTGCTTTTGTCTTCCACTATGGGTTTCGGCAAGTTTGGTTATGCAATATAGATAACAAATCGGTCGAGGTGTCAATTGATTTCCTGCCAGTCAGCACCAATTGTAACAGACTAAAATATATTAACAGTGAAATACTTGGGATTGAGCAAGTGCAAAAAATATGTTTCAGGGGTTTTAGCAGTTTATGCGGTAGCGTCTTAAGAAGAGTATATATCAATGTAGGTGTTAACTAGCAAGAATTTGATCGAATAAAGTATATCTGTTAGAGTCTCGAAACAATCTCAATTGCTTACTCCTTGAGTAAGGCTTCAGTATTCCTCGGGTTGTCTGTTGTAAGCTTCCTTAGCTTGTTGTAGTCCGAATTTTATTAATAATTGCAAGCAGGGTATTTATAAGAAATTACAAGGTGCTATATGAGCAGCTACCCAGGTTACTACTTGAATTTCTGATTAGCTCGGCTAAATATAAGGTACAAATTAATTGGCTAAGATATAATAAAATAATATATCAGATTATAATGTAATTGAGCAACAAAATAATATATCAGACTGAAATACTATTTTAGGTTATAGTGTGATTACAGATCTCAGTAACACTACAAGTCTCAGCAATGCTTCAAGTCATAGCAATGCTTCAAGTCATGACTGTGATCTCACATGATCAAATTGTATGTCATTACAAAATGTTCTATCACAATGGCAATAATTATCAGTAATTGATTATCTTGTCTTCTTCTTAGATAAATACTGTGATCTGATTGTAGTCTTGTGAAATTTGATTGGCTGAGGTAGTTGTCGATCTTCTGATTCCACATACAAGGTGATTGCTTTAGTCTATACAATGATCGATTGAGCTTACACACAGCTCTCGGTGACAGCTCCAATTGGTCAATTCCTTTAGGTACCATCATGTAGATCTCCTCATCAAGATCGCTATTCAGGAATACAGTTTTTACATCCATTTGGTAAATTTCTAAGTTTAGGGTTGTACCGATCGATAAAAGTGCTCTGATTGATGTGAATTTTGCCATAGGAGCAAATGTTTCATTGTAGTCAATTTCTTGCTATTATGAATATCCCTTGGCAACTAGTCTTGTCTTGTATCTGGCAACCGATCCATCAGTGTTGAGCTTCTTTTTAAATACCCATCTACATCCAATCGGCTTGTATCCCACAGGCACTTTAGGTACAATTGTCTACGTGTTATTATTCTTAAGTGATTTAAGCTCTTAATTGATCGCTTCCTACCAAAGCTTTGTATCAGGCAGAGAAATTGCTTCCTTGTAGGTCATTGGGTCATCGGTCAATTCAATTAAATTAGCTTCTGGCATGTGATCTTGCCAAATTTGTAGAGCTTCAGTGTCAATCAATTGTTCGATTAGCTCCCAGGTGTTGTCGTCATCATCATCATAACCTAGCCATTTTACCAGATATTGCCTTTTTTTATCAATCTTGCATTCTCCAATGATTGCTTCAATGACATATTCTTGATCTTCTGGGTTGATGATTGTTGGAGATTTTAATATAATAGATTCATCAAATGTGACATTGCGGCTGATCTCTATCTTCCTATTGGTTGGATCCCAGAGCCTGTATGCTTTCTTTTTATCATGATAGCCAATCATTTTAAGCTTTTTGGATCAGGGCACCAGTTTCGACCTTTTTCCTTTGCGAATATGCATATATGCGTCAGCCCATATGATATGTAAGTTACTGATATCAGGCTTGTAACCATGCCATAATTCAAATGGTGAAGCACTCTCCTTATTGACTCGCATTGGCAATCAGTTGTATAAATATATAGCACTTGTGGCAAGTTCAGCCCAAAGTTCGTCAGGTATATCGGCAGTGATTTTAATGGCCTGGATCGACTCTATCAATGTCTGGTTATATCGTTTGGTGACACCGTTTTGTTGCGGCATATCCAGCATCATCATTTTATGATGAATTCCATTTTTGATTAAAAATTCGTACATCTCAGTATTTATATACTCTTCTCCTCCATCGGATTAGAGAATTTTCAGTTTTAGGCCCGATTGCATTTTGGCAAACGCCTTGAATGCCCAGAATTGATCAAATATATTACTTTTGTTATTAATAAAATATGTTGTGATGTAGCAAGTGGCATCATCGATAAATGTTAATATATATTTCTCTCCATTAACTGATGGCATAGGCATCGGCCTGCACAGATCTGAGTGCACCCTTCCAATAGGCTCTATTGATCGATTTTTCGTATGTCTGAAAGGCTTGTGGTGCAACTTTGCATATTCACACCCAGTGCATATTTCAATTTGTCCAGTTGACAGCTGCACATCTCCAAGCCCTGTGATAAATTTGTTGATTGATTGCAAAGTATTTTGGCCTGGATGGCCTAGCTGGTGATGCCATAATGTATAGTCATTAATCTTGGAATCGGTGATGTTTACTTTTAGCTCTAGTGATGTCGATAAATGAAATAGGTTGCCATCGGCTTGTCTGATTTTGATTTCCTCATGATCCGCACCAATTTTAATTACTGATCCATCACTTTTAAAGGTTATGTCATTTCCGTCACATATCAACACCTACACAGATATTAAATTTCTGGTGATTTCTAGTATATATAAAACATCCCGTAATTTCAGCTTGTCGTCGAGCTCAATCATCCCAATGTGCATCATGTATAGCTTCTCATTCTCTACACACATGACCAAGCCGTCGTGCTTAGCCACCATCTCGAAAATCTCCTATTGGTTGAATATATATTGCATAGCACCTGAATTGATGATGGCACCAATTGCCAGATTTGCTTCAGCTCTCGGTTTAGCCTTTTCTTTTTCTATTTTTACTCAATCATTGAATTTGTTGCATTGAAATATTCCATGTTCTCCCTCACAGACGTAATATTTCCGAAGGTGTCCCCAAAAATTCCCATCTCAATGGGCTCTGCGATCACTGCCTTGGTCGCCTCTGTTATTATAATAACCTCCTCGATTGTTTCCGTTATCATTGTTGTAGCCTTGGCCTTATCCAGCGCTTCCACCTCGATTGCCGCGACTGCCGTCTCAATAGCTGCCTTGGTAGCTGCCTCGGTCTGTCACGTGGGCCTCGTCGTACCTCTGCTTACTATTCGGGTCGAACCTAATGCATGCGAGTTGTAAAGCCTCCAGCATTGTCGGCATATTCTCCTGCACAAGTATTAATTCCCAGTACCTGGGGCTTAGACCCTGGAGATATTGCGATATAGCTTTTGTATCAGTCATGTCTTTGATTTATACCATAATCTGGTTGAATGCATCATTATAATCTTCAATCGATCCTTTTTGCTTTATCATCGCAAGCTTATCATACATTCATAACAATTGTTCCATTGGTGTATATTTTTGTGTTATAGCCTCTTTAAGCTCATTCTATGAATCAAATTCTCCCAATGTGTTCATGTGCCTCCATAGCCACATTTTAGCATTACCTGTAATTTTACTGATCGCTGCGTTGACTTTCTCCTTTTGTACTGATAGATCGGTGCTAGTGATAAATTGCTCTATGGCATCAAAGTAATCAAACAATCTGGGTATGCCTCCTGACCCATCAAATTTATTGATCGATCTCAGGTACTCCTTCGCCAGATCATTAAGCTTTGTTGATATTGTTGGTGATGGTGATTGTATTTGTATTTATGGTATGTTGCCTTCTGTAGCTGCATTCTGATTGGTTAGCACACTGGGTAATGCGTTTGTTTTGTCAATTTTTGCCATCAATTTGCCCAATAAAGTTGTCAGTATGTCTAATTTATCTTTCTAATTTCTGATCGTTGTAGCCATCTGTTCCTGTCGATTGAGGCTAAATCCTATATTGCTCTGATGGTTACCATCCAATCCTTCATCGTCATCATCAGGGGGTTGATATCTGTTGTCTGTTTTTGATTTAGATCGCAATCTTGTCGATCTTGTTGCTGACAATAATGTGTATAGATTGTCCATTTCGTTGTGTCATTAAATGCTATGTCATTATGTGTTATTTATCGCATTGCTTTATTGTGGTATCATTTGTCACATTGTTTATCACATTGTTTGACACATTATTTACAATGTTAAATAAATGCTTACTGTAATTGCAGTTGTAATTGCTATGATTGCGTAGATCTCAGATTGTCGAGCTGCAATTCAAGCAGCTCAGGGCTCATAACCTGTTGAAATTTGATCTTTGAATGTGTGTTTGGAGTAAAGAGCATACTGGCTTATGAAGCCAATATGCGTATATTTATTAATGCTAAAATATGATTGGTCGATACAAATAAAGATCATCTAAGCCACAATTGAGTGATGTATAATCGATCATTGATGGGAGAGAGATATAATAAGCTAATAATTATAACATTGATGAGGTAGACTTCTAAGTATTCCTCACTGAATTCTTTATCTTCTTTCTTGATTTCTTATACTACGTTGGCATAGTTAGCCTACTTATCTTCCTCTTTCTCTTAACCTTCCTTCCAACTTCTAGTTCAGCAATTCTTGGCAAAATGACTATACCTTCTACAGAAGAAATAATTTATTTTAGTCTTATTGTATTCTGTGGCTATATGGGTTTCTCTTGATTGCTTGTTCTAACAGATCACCTTGGCTTCAAGATCAATATTGTGACAGACTAAAATATATTAACAGCGAAATACTTGGGATTGAGCAAGTGCAGAAAATATGTTTTAGGGGTCTTAGTGGGTTATGCGGTAGCATCTTAAGAAGGGTGTCGATGTAGGTGTTAACTAGCAAGAATTAAGTGTGATTGAATAAAGTGTATCTGTTAGAATCTCGAAACTATTTCAATTGCTTACTCCTTGAGTAAGGCTTCAGTATCCCTTGGGTTGTCTGTTGTAAGCTTCCTTAGCTTGTTGCAGTCTGAATTTTATTGATAATTACGAGTGGGGTATTTATAAGAAATTACAAGGTGCTATATGGGCAGCTACCCAGGTTACTACTTGAATTTCTGATTGGTTCAGCTAAATATAAGATACAATTGATTGGCTATGATATATCAGGTTATAATGTAATTGGGCGGTGAAATAATATATCAGATCGCAATACTATTTTAGGTTATAGTGTGGTTGTAGATCTCAACAATGCTACGGGTCTCAACAATGCGTTATTGCAAGTCACATGACTTGTGATCTCACATGATCAAATTGGATGTCATCACAAAATATTTCCGTCACATCTCCTCCCTGTGTGAGAAATTGCATCTGCGCATATTTTCTTACATATAACTAAATCCATGTTGTCATCATTCAGCGTCCTCGGCGGTGTGAATTGGAGGGGGCATCAGCTAATAAAATAAACTCCGAAATTGTGTGTGCGTGATGCTGTGGCGAGCGTAGCGTAGTTACCGGGTCTTCAGTTAAATCTGTCAGTTATCCGAAATATAAGAAAATACTAAATAAATGAAATAAGTATCCATCGAAGATCGCCAAATAAAATAATAACATCCGATCTGAATAAAAGGGAATAAGTTACTGAGATGATAAATGAAATACGTCAGAGGAAAAAGGAAAGAAATACGTCAGGGAAAATGGAAATCGATCGAGTGCATTGCAATAATAATAAAAAGGGGGTAAAATCGATTGGGAGCGTCATTGTTCGATGCAATAATAATAGAATAGGGATCAATCGAAATAAATAATAAGAAAATAATAATAATTGTTTGATGAATAAAATAACTGATGTAACTGTGATGACTGAATAAAATAGACTCCGGGGGCGTCGAAATAAAAAAAAAGAAATATATAACTGAAGACTGTGCTCGCTGTTCCTTTTTCAAAATCTAAATCTTTCACATGTCGTCATTGATCTTGCCCTCTACGCTGATTCATCCGGGTATGTGTGTCTGTGGTATGCGGGTACATGGTCGTTCTGGATTCGTGGCGCTCGTCTTTCTCGTTTTGTTCGTTCTGACTTTCTTTCATTTTTCGTCGCAAAGATCTTGCTAGAATTCTCAAAAATCTCTCTGCATGGTGCGCGTGTGAGTCATGCTACTGATTTCGGTAAGTAAACTCTAGATTTTACCATAAGCAGTGGTCGCGGTGCATTCCTTCATTCCTTGCGTGATTCGGGTATGTAATTCATTTTGTTTACACTGGGGTCGGTGGGTTGGGTGATTCTAACGTTTGTTTATTCTGAACTTGTTTTCGGGCACCAGCTGATTCGTCGAGTCTATTTTTCTCTCAGGTCATTCGGGTGCGGATCGGGTCCTCGGTCGGGGGTCCTGGCTTTCTGTGTGAGCTCATTCAACGCTGACGATCTGAACTAATTCGTCGAGCTGGGTGATTCGGTAGGGTTATTGGCGGAATGAGGTGAGTGATTCGGGCGGGTGTGTGCACATACGTGTGCGTGTTCGCGTGTCGGGCTGTCTGAATCTTGCCATGAAGTGTCGGGGGCGTGGGATTCGCACGTGATTCCATTTCTGGTGACTCACTTTCTTTCGGCGATTCGTTTCTTGGCTGGGGGTCTCGTCATGTATCTTGCTTTTGTTGTCCGGATTTGTCTGTTCTCTTCGACAAGGGTTGTCTGCTTGGGTCAGCAATGAGGTATCTCTTTCTTGTTGTAATTATTAGCTTATTATATCTCTTCTATCAATGATCGATGCATCAACGATCGATCATACGTCACTCAATTGTGGCTTAGACGATCTTTGTTTGTATCGACCAATCATAATTTAGCATTAATAAATACACGCATATTGGCTTCATTAGCCAGCGCGCTCTTTACTTCAAAAACTCACACATTCAAAGATCAAATTTCAACAGGTTATGAGCCCCGAGCCGCTCGAATTGCAGCTCGACAACCTGAGATCTACGCAATCATAGCATCTACGCAATTATAACTGCGATTACTGTAAGTGTTTATTTAAAATCG
>RBNK01001904.1:0-12928 GCA_003990785.1 Endogone sp. FLAS-F59071 | reverse complement strand
ACTATAAGTCTAAAATTACAATTAATAATCTTATAAAGAAACAAAGTACTTTCAATACCTTAGAAACCTTGCAATATACTCAGAGATTCCTAAGTCCAATGTAGATTAGTATCATCAGACACTTCCTTACAGGTGGTTCTAGATCTCTTTATATTAGTGCTCTTGATATATACAGAAGAGGAGTGAGATTGTAAGAGTGATATATATAAAAGGCAGCAACAAACACTTGCAGAAACATAGCAAACAACTATGCCTGCCATCAGCCGCCAAAACCAGAGGACTCAAGAGCCTTATCCGACTCAACCGCAGCAAAGAAATACTGCCAGACAATCAACACCACTTCGACCAGACTATGAACAAATCAAGAACATAGTGGAGAATGCAATCATCAACTGATATAATGAACCAGTACTACTACATGCAAGAGTAACCCAGGAGGACACTATTGAAATGGTAGAACTTGCAAAAGAAAATATCAACATCTACTCATTTCACAATACTACCAGACAATTCAGAAGTTACTATCAAATGGGATACGCCTTACAGTTAAGACAAGAAAATTGTCAAGAAACAACAGAATAAGAATCTGCCAGAATTCTAGGATTAACCCACTGGGAAAAACGCATAGCTAGAAGGACCTTCAAAGTATTCCAATATTGGCCTTCCACATTGAAACACCTGGGTAACCTGAGCCCGCGTCAATGGGGACACTTACGAAATGAGGAAGAAGAAACTCTGTTACTCTATCTCCTAGAAAATTACCCAATGGATAACAACTGTCTGGAAGAAGAAACCAATACTTCCTTATCAGGATCAGATATAGAAGAAGATGTAGGCACCGCCAACATCGTAGGCACCGCCAACATCGTAGGCACCGCCAACATCGTAGACACCGCCAACATCATAGGCACCGCCAACATCATAGACACTGCCAACATCATAGGCACCACCAACATTGAAGACACCGCCAACATCTACAATATAGATTTTATTAACACATTATTTAACTTCTAAATTAGTAACCAATATTCCGAGTAGTAACCTGGGTAGCTAGCCATATAGCACCTCAAGAATTTTATATAAATATCCCTCAATTCTTTATTCAATAAACTTCAGTTCAATAGCAGTGCACACTCAAGATCCCTTTGAGAGCTAAAGATCTCACCCCATTCTACACACATCAAGAGTGCTAAAAGACTATAAGTCTGAAATTCACAATTAACAATCTTATAAAGAAACAAAGTACTTTCGATACCTTAGAAATCTTGCGACGTACTCGGAGATTCCTAAGTCCAACACGGATTAGTATCATCAGACGCTTCCTCACAGGCGGTTTAGGAGAAACCCCCTTACAACTTGGTAGCAGCGGTAACAAAAAACCGTTATAATCAGAAACATACTACTAATAATTTTACAAAGGCCTAGAATTATCAATTCCTTTTTAAGACACGACCGACGTACTCAGAGTGCTACTAAAAACACCACACACATCTTACTTCCAACAGCCAGAGAGGCTATATACATCATGGAACTCTTCAAGTGGACACAATATCAGCAACTGCTATGAAGCACTGAGTCAACAACAGTAGCTCGTTTACAAGGCGAAACATACCTTGAACTCTACAATGAACTTTTAGAAGAATTTGAAAACTCTCTTACAACTGAAGCCTATTTCGAAGCATTTCAAGATTTCCTCTATGAAAATATCAAAGGAGATCATGACATCATTTCCATCACACGAGCTGAACACCACTTCACCAACCTTACATCTACCGTACAAGGATATAATAATCGTCAAGTAATCAAAAAGTGGATTACCAACTCGCAATTTGATTACTCAACACACCGAGGCACCGTTTACTACAGAATTGTGAACAGATTATTTGAAAAATTAGTAGCAGAAGACCTCACACGATTTGCCAAAACAACACCATTAGGATCAACTGTACCTATCACACCACTATCCATTGAAGAACCTATCAATCCTATCAATCTTACAACATCTATATTCCGACATACACCTGGACCGAGCAAACCAACATTCAGAGAAGCAACCAATATAAGTGACTTACACGAACCTGAGACAACCATCTATCATGACGCCGACACTGCATTTATTGAAGACGCCGATACAACCATTCGAAGAATCATACTCGAAGCTGACATACTTGAAGAATCAGAAGACCTCGACTCAGAAGACGAAATATTAGATCACGAAGTAAGGGAATACTTCCAACAAATGGATAGAGAAGAAAACGAACTTCCAACATCACCACTACTCGCACCAACTACATTTACCGATATAATGGCCGACGCCGCAATCGCCGCACTAACCGCACAAGTAGCAGCCTTAACTGCACTTGTAGGACAAGTAGCACAACTCAGTCAGACAACCAAAGCAGTCAACCTACAACCCTTTGATGGAGAAGCCAAAGAAGTCGCAGTATTCATATCAGCCGTTGAAGCCAATTACAATGCCAACAGCTGGAACGATGATCGAGTACCAGATGATAGACTCACCAACAACGTCAATCATACACCTGAACAAGTATACGCCAAGTCATATGCACAGGTTAACAAAATTGCTGGATTTCTTAGAAAATCGACAGCAATCTGGTGGCAAAATCTGCCTAGAAAACCTTTGACCTGGCAAGATACAACCTTGGTAGCTGCTCAAATAGCTAATGCAGTTCAACCAGAATATCTAAACATCCCTATCCAACAAGGTCTTAGATCCTTACTGATCGACAAATTCTGCAGTAGTGCACATATTGCCCAAGCGAAGAAACGTTTAGCCACAGCAAGATTCAACACTGAAGGAAACAAAACCTTTGAAGCTTTCGCTGCAGAAATCGACGCTGACCTCATCATCATTAGGATGCCTTACGACAATGACAATCACATCACTTGTGGTGCACGAGCTGACACCTTATTTAAGACCCTTCCACAGTGGCTTGAAACCTGCATTAAGGAGAGAGGGAGCCCATGTGCTCACGAACAATGGTGTTTCGGCATGGTCATCAAATCAGCACGTACAATTCTATCAGCACAAAAAACACGGACAGAAACCAGGAATCAAAACTCTGGCTCAAGCAGCAAACCAACAACTGGTACTTACCGACGAGAAGGATTCAACCCACAAGGAGGATTCAGAGGAGGACGAGGAAATTACAACAATAACCCGACATGGTGAAACAATTTCAAGAAAGAAGAAAACAAGGATGACTGGAAGAAAACAAAGACTTGCTTCAATTGTGGAAAACGTGGACATATTGCACCTGATTGTAGGAGTACTCATACTATTTTGGGAGAAAAGATCACAAAGAAAGAAGAAACTAAAGGTACAAGCAAAAGCATGACTACCGAAGAAGAAACAGATCCCAGAGATATCAGCCAACTGTACGTAATTGAAGAAAAATATGGCTAAGGATACCGCAAGTTGAACAAGCAAAAACAAATCACCCTCATCAATTGAAACATGGTGCAAATAAGATGCCCATTCTGTGACCAATACATCTATTGCGCAGAACACATGTGCAACTGTTCAACAACTTACCTCATACCAGATGAATCCAGAGTAGAAGACTTCCTCATTATCAAAAAGAAGGATCGAAGAATAAAACCACAACCAAGATGCCGACAGATGCCACCAATGAACAATGGACCCTACCATGGCAAGAACCCACACCCGTATGCAACCAACACTGGAGAAATTTATGACATTTTCTGGAGAAGCTATCAATATGTTGGCAAAGGAAAGTTCTGGGGAGACAAGAAAAGATACGAACAAGGAGTATATTAGGACAAAATCTACCTACAAGATCTTTGGACTGTCCATGACTCATCTACGATCGATGGCAAAGGATGCGACCTAGCCTACAATGGAACTTGGCAAGAACTAGCCGACATTGAAGAAGGAAGGCAAGAAGATGAAGAACAAGAACAGGAAGAATCATCAGATGATGAACGACTATACATAATACAAGAAACCAACAACGAAACCAACTTCCTAGTTGAAAAGAAGCACCCGGATGCTATAATACCTACCAAAGGAACAGCAAACTCCGCAGGATATGATATCCATGCAAATGAAGATGCACTAATTCCACCAGGATCGATTTTTCTGATCAAGACAGGAATCGCCCTGAAGCCACCAACTGGAACTTATACACAAATTCTAGATAAAAGCAGCAAAATCAAGGAAGGAATCTCGATCAAAGCAGGAGTTATTGATGCAGACTATACTGGCGAAATTATACTCGCAGTTCACAACTTATCTGCTCGCTGCAAATACCGAGTCACCAAAGGAGCCAAGCTAGCGCAATTCGTATTCATTAAACTGGATAACTCAGTAACAGCCAAAGTCATAGAACAGCTTCCAAAAACCAAATGAGCTGCAGGAGGATTCGGATCAATAGACAAAAAGAAACCTACACTCACCAAAGACGAACGATGGTACCTGAAGATGGCACAAGGAATAGTACCATATGGATGCTGTCCTCATGGAAATAGAACCTACTGTGCAGATGATGCCTGGAAATGCTGGAGTTGCATAGAAGAAAGCAAGAAACCACAAATTCAACAGTTAGCAAAGGAAGAAGAAGAAGCCAAACAAGCTTGCAAAGCCATAAAATTACCAACCAAAGAGAAGAAAACGGATTGGTCGATTGAAGATATAACAGACATGTGGTCTGTTGAAGAAATGAAAGTGGAAGAAAAAGAAGAAAAAGTAGAACACGGAACCCTATCATCACTCGGGAAGAAGACAGAACTTCTCTTCTACAAAGGAACAATGAAGAACGAAACAGTCAATGTATTGATTGACAGTGGAGCAACATGTAATTTTATTAGCAAACAGCTAGCTGATCAACTCAAAGTAATCAAGTCACCCTGCGAAGCAGCAATGATTGTAGAAGTCGCCGATGGAGGAACCCAACGAGTCACACATATTGCCAAGAATCTTCCAATCTCAATCGAATCATATCAGGATGCACTGAACTTTGAAATCATAGGCATGCCCGGACCAAGTATAGTATTTGGAAAGAGTTGGCTAGATCAGAAGAACCCTAACATCGACTGGCCAAGTGGAACCATGGAGTTTACTCATCGAAACAAGGACATCAAATTGGTCTCCAAATCAAGAAATGGCAAGATCTGACTCTACTCAGCTAAAAAATTCTACCAACATCTCGAAAAAGACGACATAGTTTACTGCTGCATTATTATGGAAAAAGACATTGCTAAAATTACCACTGAAACAGATATAGACATTAATAGCCTGGATATATCTTTACAACCACTTATCACTGAATTTGCAGACCGATTTCCTATAAACTTACTGGAAGGACTACCACCGAAACGAAGTATTGATCACCGAATTGACTTAATACCTGGCGCAGAACCACCATTCAAGAAAATTTATCAATTATTCGGACCAGAGTTACAAGAACTCAAGAAGACTCTAGAAGAATTAATTGAATGAGGATCTATTCAACCTAGTACATCACCTTTCAGAGCACCTATCATATTTGTCAAGAAGAAGGATGGAATTAGAATGTGCATTGACTATCAACAACTCAACGATATAACTATCAAGAACTGATACGCATTACCCAACATCATGGAATTATTCGACCGACTCAAAGAAGCAACCATATTTTCAGTAATTGACTTACAATCAGGATATCATCAGATCCGCATCGCTGAAGAAAACATTCCGAAAACAGCATTTAGAACTCAATATGGACATTATGAATGGAAAGTCATGCCTTTTGGACTGACAAACGCACCTGCAACATTTCAAGGACTGATGAATGACATATTCAGACCACTACTTGACGAATTCGTAGTTGTCTACATCGATGACATACTGATCTATAGCAAGACAAAAGAAGAACACCTACAACATCTCCGCCAAGTACTGGAAATCCTAAGAAAACATCAGTTATATGCTAAACTTAG
The DNA here is from genome assembly GCA_003990785.1 of Endogone sp. FLAS-F59071. Lineage (NCBI taxonomy): Eukaryota > Fungi > Mucoromycota > Endogonomycetes > Endogonales > Endogonaceae > Endogone > Endogone sp. FLAS-F59071. Next base: position 6,967 of record RBNK01001904.1, on the reverse strand, counting down.
CAAGTGTAACTTTTTACAAAGGGAAGTTGCATACCTTGGACACCGAATCAATGAACATGGCATTCTAGTCGACCCTGCAAAAATCGAGGCAATCAAGAAATGGGAAAAACCAATGACAATCAAGGAAATACAATCCTTCCTAGGACTAGCAGGATACTACCGAAGGTTTATCAAGAATTACGCAGGAATTGTAGCATGTCTACATGATCTGACAGTTACGGGCACAAATGTTATTCAAGAATGGAATGACAACCATGACACAGCCTTCGAAACTTTAAAAGAAAAGTTAACGACTGCACCTGTCCTCAGAAGCCCGGATCAGAACCTACAATTTGTAGTAACTACCGACGCCTCAGATTATGCAATTGGAGCCGTACTTTCACAAGAAGACCAACCTATCGCCTACCGTTCAAGAAAAATGACATCTGCAGAAAGAAACTACCCTGTCTATGAAAAGGAGTTACTCGCAATAATCGATGCAACACAGGCTTGGAGACACTACCTGATAGGCAACAAATTCCTGATCTATACAGATCATGAATCACTCAAATATCTGAACAAACAGCCGACCCTCTCCACCCGACAAGCACGATGGATGGACCATCTCAACAATTACCACTTCGAAATAATCTACAAACCTAGAAAGCTTAATGTTGTAGCAGACGCACTATCCAGACAACAACAGGAGGACGAACAGATCAAAGCTATCATCGAAATCACAGACAACTGGATACAAGACATTCAAGAAGGAGTCCAGTTAGACAAAGAAGCACAGAAAATCATAGAAGAACTCAAGACCAAACCAGATACGATAAACAAATTCAAGATCCAAAACAACAATCTCTATTATGAAGATCGACTCTTCATACTATCAAATCTTCGTATCAAGATTCTATAAGAACACCATGATATACCCTTAGCAGGCCACTTCGGATTTGATAAAACTTACGAAGCACTTACCAGAAACTTTTACTGGCCGAAAATGTTTACAAGCACCAAGAGCTTCATAGCCTCTTGCGATACTTGTCAATGTAACAAAACACTCAGACAATCACCTGCTAGACTATTACAACCACTACCTATACCTGCCGAAAAATGGGAACAAATCAGTATAGATTTTCATTGTCCAACTGCCGAAAACAATATCTGGGAAAGACGCAATAACTGTCTTCGTCGATCGACTCAGCAAACAAACCCACTTTGTTGCAAGCAAAACAACTGATACCGCACCAGAAGTAGCAAAAATATTTTTCGATAATATTTTTCGCCTACATGGACTACCACGAATTATTATCTGTGACCGAGATCCAAAGTTTACAAGCAACTTTTGGCAATTGCTATTCAAAACACTTGAAACAAAAATAGCACTCTCAACTGCATTTCACCCACAGACTGACGAACAAACAGAACGCATGAACCAGACATTGGAACAAATGCTTAGAACTTACGTTAACTATCGACAGAATGATTGGGACGAACACTTAACTGCTGCCAAATTTGTATGCAATAATGCTCAGCAAAAGTCAACGAAACTATCGCCATTCTTCCTGAATTATGGTTACCACCCACTAACACCAGCAACTCTGTTAATAGAAAAAGTCGAATCAACAGTACAAGCCGTTGATGACTTCACCACACGAATGACCAACCTGCTGACCAAAGCACAAGATGCAATTCGCGAAGCACAAGTACAACAGACCAGATACGCAAACGAAAAAAGGCGTGAAGAATCATTTGAGATAGACGAAATGGTCTTACTATCCTCAAGACATATCACACTGCGACAATTATCTAATCAACCTTCAAAGAAACTTCAGAAAAAGTTTCTCAGACCATTCAGGATTATCGCAAAAATATCAGCTGTTGCTTACAAACTGGAGTTACCATCAACAATGAAGATTTACCCCGTGTTTCACGTATCACTACTGAAACGTTACATACCAAATAATGATGATTTGTTTCCAGACAGACAAGTCATACCACCCGCACCAATTTTGGTCAATGATACAGAAGAATTCGAAGTAGAAGAAATCTTAGATCAACAGATCACCAAACAAGGCAACAGATCGACACCGCAATATCTAATCAAGTGGAAAGGATACCCCTTACACGATGCAACATGGGAACCACTTAGCAATCTGACAAACGCAGATGAAGCACTGAAAAAATATCACAAGTCCTTACAGAAATAGCATGGACGCTATTTTTTCAAAGAGGGAAGAGTTATAAGAGTGATATATATAAAAGGCAGCAACAAACACTTGCAGAAACATAGCAAACAACTATGCCTGCCATCAGCCGCCAAAACCAGAGGACTCAAGAGCCTTATCCGACTCAACCGCAGCAAAGAAATACTGCTAGACGATCAACACCACTTCGACCAGACTATGAACAAATCAAGAACATAGTGGAGAATGCAATCATCAACCGACATAATGAACCAGTACTACTATACGCAAGAGTAACCCAGGAGGACACTATTGAAATGGTAGAACTTGCAAAAGAAAATATCAACATCTACTCATTTCACAATACTGCCAGACAATTCAGAAGTTACTATCAAATGGGATACGCCTTACAGTTAAGACAAGAAAATCGTTAAGAAACAACAGAATAAGAATCTGCCAGAATTCTAGGATTAACCCACTGGGAAAAACGCATAGCTAGAAGGACCTTCAAAGTATTCCAATATTGGCCTTCCACATTGAAACACCTGGGTAACCTGAGCCCGCATCAATGGGGACACTTATGAAATGAGGAAGAAGAAACTCTATTACTCTATCTCCTAGAAAATTACCCAATGGATAACAACCGTCTGGAAGAAGAAACTAATACTTCCTTATCAGGATCAGATACAGAAGAAGACATAGGCACTGCCAACATCATAGGCACCACCAACATCGTAGACACCGCTAACATCGTAGGCACCGCCAACATCGTAGACACTGCCAACATCATAGGCACCGCCAACATTGAAGACACCGCCAACATCTACAATATAGATTTTATTAACACATTATTTGACTTCTAAATTAGTAACCAATATTCCGAGTAGTAACCTGGGCAGCTACCTGTATAGCACCTCGAGAATTTTGTATAAATATCCCTCAATTCTTTATTCAATAAACTTCAGTTCAATAGCAGTGCACACTCAAGATCCCTTTGAGAGCTAAAGATCTCACCCCCTTCTACACACATCAAGAGTGCTAAAAGACTATAAGTCTGAAATTCACAATTAATAATCTTATAAAGAAACAAAGTACTTTCGATACCTTAGAAACCTTGCGATGTACTCGGAGATTCCTAAGTCCAATGCGGATTAGTATCATCAGACGCTTCCTCACAGGTGGTTTAGGAGAAACCTCCTTATAGAGATCTTTAGCTGTCAAAGAGATCTTAAGTATATACTGCTATTGAACTCATGTTGAAAGGTTGCGAGAATAGTGCAGAACTTCAATTTAATGAGTCTACAACTATCTGTATTATACAAAGCCTCTTGAGGTTCTAGCTTCTATAGAGAGTTGTATAAGGTTAATATATTGTATAAGGGATTGTTAAGGGGATTGATAAGACTTGATAAAAGTAATTGCTTGATTAAATAAAGAATTGAAAAGTTAAGATTGATAAGTTAACTATAATTCTTTGATATCAACAGTATTGATCATATTAGTGGTGCCTATGTAGATAGTACTTATAAATTCAGCAATACCTATATAGGTGATGCTGATGAGTTTGGCAATACCTATGTAGGCGATACCTATGAGTTCGGTGAAGCTTATATAGGTAATACCTATGAGTTCAGCAATACTTATATTGGTAGTATCTTTGCTAATCCTGATATAGAAGTATTAGTTTCTTCTTTCAGATTTAAATAACTAGAATGTTCTAAGTAGTGCTGCAGCACAGTAACAGTTATTTGTAATATCTAATAATATCTATAAGGGGGTTCCTCCTAAACCACCTGTGAGGAAGCATCTGTTGATACTAATCTACATTGGACTTAGGAATCTCCAAGTATGTTGCAAGGTTTCTAAGATATTGAAAGTACTTTGTTTCTTTATAAGAATATTAATTACAATTTTCTAGACTTATAGTCTTTTAGCACTCTTAATGTATATAGAAAGGGAGTGAGATCTTTAGCTCTCAAAGAAATCTTGAGTGTGCACTGCTATTGAACTGAAGTTCATTGAATAAAGAATTTGAGGGATATTTATATAAAAATTCTTGAGGTGCTATATAGGTAGCTGCCCAGGTTACTACTTAGGATATGATTGGTTATACTATATTTAATTTATAAGTTCTATTTATTATTAAATAAGATATCAACAATGTTGATAGTATCAACAGTATTGATAATTTCGGCAGTATAGATGGTTGAAAATTTCGGCAGTGTGGATGGTATCTACAGTGTTGATAATTTTGGTAGTGTAGATGGTATCTATAGTGTTGATTTCTTCTTCTGTATCTGATCTAGATATGGAAGTATTAGATTCTTCTTTGATGCAGTTGTTATCTACTAGGTAATTTCCTAGGAGTTAAAGTAATAATGTTTCTTCTTTTATATATTCCACAAGTTTTCCCATTGATATAGACTTAGATTGCTAAGGTGTTTCAATGCGAATAGCCAATGTTGGAATATATTAAAGATCTTTTTGGCTATGTATCTTTCCCAAGAATTTAATCCTAGGTATTCAGCAAATTCTCGTTCTATTAGTTCTTGGTGGTTTTCTTGCCTTAGTTGTAAAGCATATCCCATTTGATAGTAGCTTCTAAATTGTCCGGCGACATTGTTAAATTGATAAATGCTGATATTTCTCTTTGTGAATTCCACCATGTCTATAGTATTCTCTTGGGTTACTCTAGTATATAGTTGTGTTAGTTTATTGTGTTGGTTAATAATTGCATTCTTCACTATATTCTTGATCTGTTTATAGTTTGATCTAAGTGGTGTTGAACATCTGACAGTATTTCTTTGCTGCATTTGAGTTGGGTAAGGTTCTTGAGTCCTCTGATTTTGGCAGCTGATGGCAGGCATAGTTGTTTGTTATATTTCTGCAGGTATTTGTTGCTACTTTTTATATATCACTCTTACAATATCACTCTTACATTTATTATAAAGATCAATTCTTCATATCTCTGAATCTTTATATTAAAATTCTACAAGAATATCACAATATACCTCTAGCAAGATACTTTGAATTTGATAAGATATTGTGACGGAACATTTTGTGATGACATACAATTTGATCATGTGAAGATCATAGTCATGTGACTTGTAACATTGCTGAGACTTGTAACGTTGCTGAGACTTGTAACGTTGCTAAGATCTGCAATTACACTATAACCTAAAATAGTATTTTGATCTGATATATTATTTCAACGCCCAATTACATTATAATCTGATATATCATTTATTATATCTTAGCCAATCAATTTGTACCTTATATTTAGTCGAGCCAATCAGAAATTCAAGTAGTAACCTGGGTAGCTGCCCGTATAGCACCTTGTAATTTCTTATAAATACCTCGCTCGCAATTATCAATAAAATTCGGACTGCAACAAGCTAAGGAAGCTTACAAACAGACAACCCAAGGGATACTGAAGCCTTACTCAAGGAGTAAGCAATTGGATAGTTTCGAGATTCTAACAGATACACTTTATTCAATCAATTGCATTTAATTCTTGCTAGTTAACACCTACGTCGACACTCTTCTTAAGACGCTACCGCATAAACCGCTAAGACCCCTAAACCGTATTTTCTGCACTTGCTCAATTCCGAGTATTTCGCCATTAATATATTTTAGTCCGTCACAATTGGTGCCGACTGGCAGGAAATCAATCGACACATCGACCGATTTGTTTCCTATATTGCGTAACTGAACTTGCCGAAACCCATAGTGGAAGACAAAAGCAAGAACGGCACTACCACTGCCACCGCCCGCATTACTACAACTACCTAGAAGAAGACTTCAAGAGGACAAAGAAACCATGACAGACAGACTACCTACCTTTTACGGATATACCAAGGAATATGTTCGAGAATTCCTGGATGATTTAGAGAGCTACTTCGCAGCCAAAGGAACGGTCAGCACCCGATGGTTGCCTATCCTGGCTGCCCAACTCAGAGGACCTGCAAGAGAAGCATACCGAGTGGCCCTGACAGATGTAGCAGCCACTGGACTAGGAGGATTAATCCTCGCAGCCACAGCAGCAGCTGGAAATAACCCCCCTGCCGCAGCATTAGCCACCACTCATTGGGAGGTTACAAGAGCCTGGCTAGAGGAGAAGTATTTCACCGAGCAGAAGCGAGAATCAATCAAGGAATAGCTATTCAACATGAAGATGTCAATCAATCAATGCCCAGAAGACTGGGTTAATACCATCGATCAGTATATGCAACTGTGTGGAGAAACCAGCCCAGTTGTACGAGAAATGGTGTTCATGAATGGCTTACCTGCAGACATCCAACGCCATATCAAGAGGTTTGGCCCTCGAAGTATGGAAGAGAAAGTCAGGATAGCACAGGCCTTTTGGGATACCGAAGCAGGACATTCAGCATCCCTATATGACAAGTTACCACAAGACTTATGCAGGAAATTCAGCACTGGAATACCTGTAGTCCAAATGGTACCTGCATCAACTGAACCACCTGAGGAGGATACTATCAAACCAACAGTCATGGCAAAAACAGGAAAGACAACTCACGAGGATGAAATGGAGAAGATTACCAAGATGTTCTCAGAAATGACAGCATACATAGCTGATCTCGAAGCCAAGGTGACCCGCCAGAATAGACAACCGAGAGGAACCTTCGTCGCCGAAGAACGCAACAGGAGTGAGATAAACTGCTTCCTCTGCGGAAGGCGAGGTCACTTTGCTAAAGATTGCCGAACTAGAAGTTGGAAGGAAGGACGAGAGAAAGAGGAAGTAAAGAAGGCCGACCATGCCAACGTAGTGCAAGAAATCG
>RBNK01001903.1:0-12938 GCA_003990785.1 Endogone sp. FLAS-F59071 | reverse complement strand
TTGTGCGTTCGTAGGGTGAAACGGAGCCAATTTTCGTGACAAGTGAGATTTAACTGGATGGTTTTTGAACGTCCGCATTGTTAATCACCCCCCCCCTCCCCCCCCAAACCCCTTACCCCACATTTTTCTCGTCTTCACGTTTGACAGGTTACTACTACGCTACCCCTCAAACGATGGGAGTACAGCAGTGGTACGTCGTCCTTTTTTGGACAATATACTTGGGCGACGACGATAAGACGAATCTGAAAAGACGAATCTGAAAAGGTTCAGGCCTAGGCAGGATCCAGCCTTTTGCTTCTTGACATCATTAAATAGGTTACACATGACGTTAATTTGTCATGTCAACAAGAAGCTCTCGTGATATCGGTCGGCCCGAAGCGGAGGAAGTTTGAATTGCTTACTTTTCGGGCGCGTCATATGGTTATTATTGTAGATCGGCGAAAATGACCTCGCTGCCATCGAAAAGGCTTCTCTTCTCCGGATTCTTTTGACAGTAGTAGTTTTTAAGGTTGAACGAGCTTGTCCTCCCTCCCCTCCCACCATAAATGCATAAATGTTGCATTAAGCAGGGCTTTTGACACGAATAATAATTTCGGATTATTAGCACAAGGTAGGCGACCTCTTTATTCAAGGACCTTGTTAACTTCTCCACCTCCCAAACACACCCTTGAGCAACATGCGCATGTCCTATCTGTCGGCAAAGGCTTCCTAAAATGGACATGGAACGTGAAGAACGGGGATTCAAGTTCCATATTTGTGGGCGGCATTGTCCTAGCAATCTAGCTATAGCAGTCCGCAGTTTTTAAGATTGAAGTTTGTTTGGTGTACAATCCTGTGCCCTAGTCGCATGGGTTTGTCGCATGTCGCATGTCGCATGAGCTTGTCCTTGCTGGGCATGCAACCAGGCTTCAAGCGGCGCACCCGCAAGGAACCGAGTGGAACAGGGTAATGTGGGGCGGGAGAAACAGGATCGTTGTTCATTCATGAGGATTAAAATCTTCGCACTGCTCATTTAGGGCGATAGGGGAGTGTAGAGCAGATAGGTGAGATCTCCGATATTTCATCAGTGTCAACCGGCGAATCCCAGAGCCCCCCCTTTTTTTTTCTCTTTTTTTTTCTTGTGGAGGAAATTTCTCACAAGCGGACTAAGCGAACCCTCCGCTATTTTTTTTAGCCAACACGCCGTCGATTACCATTCATGAAAGACGGTTACAAACAGAACAAACAGTGCGACTTAACAGGTGGTACGGAGTCAGCCGTTGGTGTTGTTAACAAATGAGGGTGTTGTTAACAAATGAGGTCAATGAAATCAACGTGTCGGATCCGAATGTTACACGACAATATTATAGAATCCTCCGGAAGGAGTCCAGAATGAAATTAAATAAAATTAGAATTGAGAGATACTTTTCCGGGGGGGGGGAACTGCGGAATTGCCACATTTTGCCACCTTGGAGATGGATGGATGGATGGAAGCTGTGACTAGGAATAAAATTGGATTTGCAGACATTTCGTAAGAGATTGGCCGACGGAAATCTTTATCATTCATCCGAAAAAGTCGAAAAGTCCCCGCTACCGCCAAATAGGGTTATTTGTTGATTTGCGGTATAGAAGGGATATCAAGATTGAGTTGTGACAGCTGACAGCCACAGTCTACTCGACAATGTTGTTCTATTTCAAATCCACACGTTCTCTCTATATAATAGGTATGAAATTAGCTAACCCCCTTTGGGGGGCTGCGGTTTAGCAGGGCAAGATAACATGACGATATGGCTTCGTTTGGGGGAGGAATAATAAATGAATGAGGGACGGTTTCACGGTCCGAAGATACCCCTTTCTTTTTTTGGGCTCCGGCAAATTGGATGTCGCAGGCCTACTGGATCCGGCCCGTCATAGGCCCAGAAGGGGGGGGGAACGTTAAACTGGCCCATAAACGGACCATCAACAAAGGCGCTATACTGCCACATGGCGCATGCGTCGTGTTACTCGATGGCCCGGAATGGCAGCTCGCCTTTTTGATTGGTACCAAAGTCTCGCACACTGGCACACCGGAAGATATAAAAGCAAACCCATCCGCACCTGTTCAAAAATTATTTCAACATCACCAATCAACCAAAAAACAACTAACGTCTTTGTACGTTACCACTACTCTCTTTCTCGACAACCCGAAAAGTAACGAATATTCAAATGGTCGCATACACATACAATCGTGCTCCCATGTCCCACACCGGCTTGGCCGGCTGGCTCCAGAAGGAGACCAACGGCGGGTTCGGCAGGAAAACCTTCCACAAGCGTTGGTTTGTCCTGAAAGGAAATGAGCTCAAGTATTTCAAAACTGAGGTAACTATCGCGAACGATAATTGCTTTCCCAAACGCGCCCGTTGCACTGCAGAGCACTCATCTTTCTTCAACCAATTCCAGGAGGACCCAGTCCCTCACGGTGTGATCGACCTTAATGACTACAAGACTGTCTTGCCCGACGCGACGTGCAAAAAGTCGGCCTTCGCTTTCACCTTGAAGCCGCGTGACGTTAAGGAACACAAATCGTACCTCTTCTTCGCCGACTCACAGGAGGAGATGCGCGCATGGATGAAGGCCATCCAGCCCCATGTTGGCGATCACGAACCCGAGAGCGATCGCAGTGTGCTGGACAAGTGGCTGGACCGCCTTGATCTGACCAGCCCGAGCTTCGAGTCTTCCCGCTCCAAGACCTCGACCTTCTCCCCAACCAGCCCCACTTTCTCCAAAACCTCGTCCGAGTTTGACTCCAAACACTTGCGCAGCCGCAAGTCTAACTCATCCCTCAGCAGCGACGACTCTGTCTCCTCAGCCGACAGCAGCGTCTTCTCTGACGCTGAGCCTGGTTACAAGGAGAAGGCCAAGCAGCAGCTCCGCGACAAACTCCTCAGGACAACGTCGATGCCTCCGATCTTGCGCGAGCCTACGGATCAGATGGGCATCCCAGTCATTACCTCAGCCCCGAACTCGCCAACTTTCGACAATCTGGCTTCGCGCCGTAACGTCCAACTCCCCCCGCTGCCGCTCAAGGGCATTATTCTCGTTATGGAGTCGAGCCAAGCTTCGCCGTTCCTTCAGACGCCCCCCAAGGTTGAGAAGTGGGAGACCGAACGCGCTCGCAAGAGACGCTCCAACTCTGTGCCTCGCTTCGATTGCTTCAAGACTGGTGGATGCATCACCCCAACCTTCGGGACCACGGCTTTTTAAATGACTTTTTTTTTTTTTTTTTTTTTGACGCCCTCTCTCGGAAAGCACAACCCCACCCCAAAAACACCACCACCATATTACTGTATAAATAGACCGCTTCTCCGAGAGTGGGCCTCACAGGCGCCATCCCCTTGAACATATCTCAGTCACTTTACAAAACCGGATATCTTTATCCGTCCTCTTCACAACACATGCGCATTCACCGTGCAGACCATTTCCACCCTACAAAAAACAACCCCAAAACATCACCCTCGAACTTTTATATGCGTCTGCGTTGCACCACATTACCGCAACAACACAGAAAAAAAAAATAACCTTTATGCGCCAAAAAATTACCTTCACATCCTTTCCAACTCCAAAATACCTTCACTTGCCAGCGGAACAACGAGCGGTTTTACATACCTTACCAATAGAGTCCTAATATTATTATTCGTGCAGTTTGTATATACTACTCATAGACTTCGGACACCCGCTCGATTGTTCCGCTTCGCTTGGTTTGTTTTCTTTTGGTTTTACCGCACTTTCTAGTCATATTTTCTTTGACATTCGTATCCTATGTATCATAAGCGTTTGTATGAATGTGTCGATTGCTTGTGATCGCACAACCTTTTGTTCCTATGCATTGTGAAACAAATTTTTTCAGAAGAGAACGACAATGTTTGAACGACAAAACAAAAAAAAAAAAAAAAAACAATTAATTAATATAAAGGGAACGACAATTTTGAACGATAAAAAAAAAGATGACTTTGCAGAGTTTTGGGTTTTGCAGTTGATAATACAAGGGGAAGGGGATGTAGGAACGAGCATCGCTCTGCTCTATACATCAGTTTAGAAGGTCCGTCTCGCTATTTTCCCACCTGACTCTTACTTTCAACATCGCACTTATTACTCACTCGCCTTTGGGGGCAATAATAATAATACACCACAAACAAAGCAAAGGCTCTGAGATTACGTTTTTTTTTTTTTTTTTTTTTTTCCTTAAACCAAAAATTTTTTTTTTTTTTTTTTTTTTTTTCCTTAATCCCAAAGATTTTTTTCCTTTTTTTAATTTTGTTATTTTTTTTTTTTATTAGGGGGCGTAGAGTTAATTTTTAATTTAAAGAACTTTCACCATATACAGTTTATCTTTGGCGATTTGCATAAGGTGACGACAATGAGACGGCGAGACAATGACGAGTAGAGGGGTTAGGTTATTATTCTTTATTAGGGGTGCACGTGCTCCATTAACTATTTATACCTTTGTTAAAAAAAAAAAAAAAAAAAACCGAAACCGTTTATTTCTCAACCATAAACATGATCAGAACCGTGGTAGAAAAGTCCTTCCGCGAGAACCCCAACGCAGAGCTTATAGAGCCACCTGAGTTTTCTGGTACCTATGCATTCGTATCCCCACGCCTACTCTCCCCCCCCTCCCCCGCTTTTTGGCTCATTCCTTTTACTTCGTTCCTCTTCAACAGATGGCAGCCCAGACTGGCACCCCGACGAGAACCAAGTTCGTGACGCGCACGACCTCATTAATTTTTACACCCCGATGGATGAGGACGACCATACATACCTGACATGGGTGTACAAGCTTGGCGACGGCATAGCCATGGGTAGCACCGACCCGCGCGACGCCAGGTACCCGCCCACCCTCCAGTACCGCCTTGTCGAGTTCCCAGCAAATTATGTGCTCTACCGTCACGCCAAGCAGGTACCACCGGGAGAGAAGCGCACGGCCGTCGACCTTGACATTGTGATCGCGAAGCATGGAAAGGAGGAAGTTGTCGACGCTAGGGGTGGTATGATTTCGTTTGCTAAGTTGACGTCGGTTAGGACAATTCAAGATTGAGCTCCACTCTGAAAGATTATTTGATCTGCACACGCCCACCCATGCCCCGCTGCCCACAGATGCGTACCTCTACGGCCACCGTGGCGGCCGATTCCGCAGTCCCCAAGAGTAAGTGCACATACATTATCTTCAACCATTTGCGCGCTTTCTGCTCCAACCAATCATCTTATCCATCTTCTCCCTCTCATTCCACTTGCTTTTCCCTCCTTTCTAGGTTCCTCCCTCACCTCCGCTGGCTCTATACCGACACCACACGCAAACGCCGCAACTGCGCCTGCACCCTCTGCGTAAAAGTGGTCCAGCAGCGGTCCCATGCCCGCGCCAAAAATCAGGGGCCAAAAAGGGGTGACAGGTCGAAAAGAGACGACGGGTCGAAAGGCGACGGTGAGTCGAGGGGGCGCAGCAGGTCGAAAGGGGGCGGCGGGTTGAGGAAGCTTAGTACGTCAAAAGAAAATGATAAGTCGAGAGAGCCCAGTGGATCGAAGGGGAAGGGCGGGTCGAGCGGACCCAGCAGGTCGAGCGGACCCAGCAGGTCGAGCGGACCCAGCAGGTCGAGCGGACCCAGCGGGTCGAGGAAGACGAAGCCTAGGTCGACGGACGGGCGGGTTGAGCGTGCGAAGAATGAAGACAATATTCGGGGGCGTGGCACGGATAGACAGGCGGGGGTGACTCAGACGAGATTTGGCACGACGTTGGCATGAGAAACGACAGCGACGGTGACGCGAACGTCCGCGGACTCGGACTCAGACAAAGTTTACAGTAGTGTGTGATGGAAAGAAATAGTGAAGCTATTGCCCCTCAATCTGACCAACGTAGGTCAACATATTCGGACAAGCAATCACATGGAACGGAAGATAGGCTTTGCTTCCCCAAATTGCCGATGTTGATCTTACCACGAGTAAAACGAATTTTTATTTTAATCATTAAAATTAATTAATTGTTATTATTAGTATTATTTTGAAGATTTTTCATTACTATCCGATGTATACAAGCTTGAAAGCTTGAAAGCTATTACACATTGATATCACTAAGAAAATAAAAAAAGAAAAAAGAAAAAAGAAAAAAGAGCATACACGGCACAAAACGGGCAAGCAGATTAACTCAATACGTGGGCGACCCTTCCTCTGCCTCCACAACGCCGGACGGCACGGGCCTATAATTCTCGCACCGTGCCGTCGACCTGCTCCTGGTCCTAGTCGCCTGTGGCGCGTCCTCTCTATCAATTTTCCCACTTAATCTCAACGACTTGCGTCCTCTGACTCCGGCGTTGCTCACCACCGTGTTATTCCCCATCGGCGGCTCCAAATTTGACAGTACTCTGCTCTCCCTCGCACCCACGATCTCGCTCCGCGTCACTTGGTCGTGCGTGACGGCCCGTCCTCGAAGAAATCCCGCGGCATCGAATGTCCGCACCTCGTCGTCGGTCTTCGTTGTCAGATCGGTTCTGGCACCAGCAGCGTTCGCCGCTCCACCTTGCTCGTCGCCCTCAGGGGTAATCCGCATTTTTTTATTGTACTCTAGCCGGTCGAGGAGTTTGCGTTTCTCGCGTCGAGCCTCGGGATCGTCGTAAACAACGCCGGCTTCCTGGGAGTACGGTGGTGCGGAGGGGTCGAAATCCATGGGTCGCGGCACGGGCTGTTCTGAAGGGTAAGGCTGGAGATTGTGGTAGTGAGATTGGTGGGATAAATGGTATCGTCAGCTTACAAGTATATGTGCATGGATCACAAGATCAAAGTATGCTAGACATTCTCATTTATAAAAGAATCGAATCACCTACATTGATTTTGTCACCTTCCATTTCGTTTGTATCATCTCCGTTGGGATTGTTCGTCTAGGTACGCGTTACAAACGATGCTTTCAGCCATAGGGGTATAACTCTTTAACAGTCTATTCATCTGTTTTACCAAAAACTCAATCATCAGTGCAAGACATCATCTCAGTTCAACTTACCGAGCGTCGCTGTATTGCGATTGTTCCACGCCCACGCCCACGGCGCCGGGTCTAAAAAGAAGCGCCCCAGATAACGAAGCAAATATTACATTAGCCACAATCCCAAACTTCTCGCGCCCACACCCGACAATCTTCATTCATTAAGCTAACCATAACCATATTCGTGTTCTCGATCAGCTCCTTTACCACCGCCTTATAGTCTACTTTGGGCCGCTGCTCTTGCTGCTGTCCCTCCTCCTGTGGTCCCGGGACTGTATCACGTCTATTCAAGGAACGATCAGCCACGTCGTCGCCGGTGTCTTTGGTCAGGTGCTCCGCGGAAACACCCACAACCTCGGACGGTCTCTCGTCGCTCACGACGGACAGTCCAGGATCCGCGCTTGCGGCCAATTGCGATGGGGACAGTGGAAGCGATTTGCCCGGCTGCAGCGTGTGCGGAAAGTCTTTTTCTTCAAGGCGGCAATTGGCATCTTTGCACTACGACAGGTTTTAGATGTGATAGTACACAGTTCTATCAGCCAATCGTTTAATTTGTCTCAAATAATAACATTATAATTGTTGCAGATTTGAATAAATTCAAAAGACGATAAACATTAAAGTAACCTGTTGCAACCAAATCGGCGAGACAATATGCTTTCCCCGCTGCTTCGCGAGCTTGAATTCCTTAAAACTTTCGTTTGCGCGGGTACCCCGTGCAAATTCGCGCGGTGTTCTGTTAAGGATAATGTTTACCGAGTAATATGCCAGTCTCTGTCCCGCCATTTGCACGGCCTACCCAACCATTCAGTTTCCTTCTCGCACTCCCCTCATAGACAATCCGAAAGAAAAGGATATGATGCACTAAATGCGTCACCGAGTTATCAAAACTCCATGCAAACCGAGCACCCAATTGAGTCGCCATCTCGAAAAATTCCTTACGCTGATGCTAAGTAATTTAGCAAGAGTCATACATTAGCCTGTTGTAAGATCATAAAGTAGACATGACGTAGAAGGATGGGAGCCTACCGATAACCGCCGACTAACATAAATATACACGCCGCTCAAGACCATTGAAGATTCATCCGCCGCTGAGGTAGGCTCCTAGAGATTGCGGACCAAAGGAACAAATATTAGATATTAAGTGAAGATCAAATCTAACTTGGCAAAGAGTTTAAAGGAAATAGCAAATGACAAGATCAATATTTTAACCTACCTTGCCCTCCTCCCCCTCCTCCCCCTCCTCCCCCTCCTCCTCCTCTTCCTCCTCTTCCTCCTCTTCTTCTTCTTTATCACTATCACCCGACGACATTTTCAACCGCGATCTATTAGCGCCGCTGGTGATCAGTCCAGCCGCTGCGCCAAGGTTCCGCGCGAATGAGACATCCAGAGGAGTCTCTACTGAGAGAGGGGCTGGTCAAGATATTTTTCCAATAAAATTTTATGTTGAGTTTTAATAAATTCGGCCGTTGTCGCTCGCCAAACAAACCCAAATGACTACAAAACAACACCTGAACTATGCCCTCGGTCCAGAGGCGTCTTCATGCAGTTAGAGACCAACGAACTAGTGAGTTTGCGTTCTAATTTCAGGGTAGAAGAGTCTGTTAAAATAAAGTGTATCAAACTAAACAGAAAGCTTCGCGTTGATCGCCCACATTTTGCCTCTCATTCTTTCGCTTATCCAATCCATACTTCTCAAATCACATCGCAACACATCTCAACACGAACTCACCCGCGC
Source organism: Endogone sp. FLAS-F59071 (assembly GCA_003990785.1). Taxonomy (NCBI): domain Eukaryota; kingdom Fungi; phylum Mucoromycota; class Endogonomycetes; order Endogonales; family Endogonaceae; genus Endogone; species Endogone sp. FLAS-F59071. Next base: position 4,221 of record RBNK01001903.1, on the reverse strand, counting down.
TCGGAGTCACCAACGCCCCCAACACATCGCTCGTGTCGAACTCTGGACAAAATCGTGATCCGGCGCTCAGGAATGTCCCGGGATGTGGCGTCTCAAATCCCGTCCCGGCGACAGGTGCGGTGGAGCGTGGTGCGGTGGGAGTCGAGGGAGCCGGAAACGGCGGGTCCGGGGAGCATGCGGGCCTGGGGCTGTGGGCGTTGGTTAAGGTGGTAGCGGTCGTAATGGTGGGTTGTACTGATGTGGATTAAGAAACAGACCATTAATAGAGTGATGTCAGCTTCGAGGAATGTGATCTGGATCACATCTAGGAACGTGAGTAAGAGACAGTAACAAAAAGTTATTATTTAGAAGACACACCAACTGCCGGGTCCTCTGTTCCCTTACTCCTATCCAACTCATATTGCGCGATGTCAACAATCCTTCCCTAATATAAATATAAATATAAAATGTAAGAAGCCTGGTATCACTCATGTTCGGTTAGAACTTCACACTGCATCCAGCCTTACATCAACCAAATTTAAATCGCCATCCTTTCAATTCACCTGCTTCGCACACTCAGCCACCCATCGGTCCGTTACGACGGGTACTCTCCAGCGACGCGCCTTTGTGTGTTTGATACCGCCGGCCTCGCGACAGATAAGATGTGTATATTGGCGGGAAAAATATTCGCTAAATTTGGCGCCTAATACAAAGTTGATGAAAGGAGCAAGAATATAAAACAAGATTACCACACCTTTCAGGTCCCAGCCGACTCGAAATCATTGCCCTCTATACGACAATAATAACCGCACACTCACCTAGCAGTTCGACCACTCGGCCAATGTGCTGCCTCTCCAAGTCGTCTTCGTATCCGCCTATGCTGATCATAAATCGTTCGAAGCCTGAATAACAAGTGTGGAGAACATATATGTCACGTAATTTGAAACGCTGTGTAATTCTGTATAAACATCAAGGTGCAAGAGAGTAGTAGTACGAACCCGATATCGGCACCGTAATCTCCAATGGCGCGTACGCCGGGTGAGAAGACGGAGGATAAAGGTGACCGTTCTGATACATGGGTGGAAGTAGAAAGATACCAAAAATTTAAAACGACATCGTGTAACATAGTGCATAATTCTATATTGAGTCATTTAACAGATCTCCATAGAGAATGTCTGCCTTCACACCCACCAATTCCGATCCCAATTCCGATTTCATACCAACCTGTAAGCACCTCTCCAACCAGCATTCCGTCACCAGGATACCATATGGTGGGAGCACCGCCGCGCGGGAACTGCAATAAAAAAATAAGAAATTACTAGCCGAGCAAGACTACCAATGCCCATCCTTTGTGCGCACTCACCATTTGAGCGGTACAACTGTGTACCACACTCCATCCGGCCCCGCGACGACACCAGCATCTCCCTCGACGAATGCTCCGCCCTGCTTTTCGATTGCGTCGCGCACGATCGGGATTTGATTATTGCGGAACCCATGCTGCGTGAAGGTCAGACCGGTGAACAGGTCTGTTCCAAGAATTGGTAAGAATTGGTGACATTGAAATTCCGGTTAAAGGACAAGCATTAAGGAGTTCTTACCACCATCATTTGCCCAAGTCGGCGCAGACGCTGGCGGTGTCGGCGATGTCGGCGGCGTCAGTGTCGTTGTCGGTGTCGGCACAATCCTCTGCATCGCTCGCTCCTTCTGCGCCGGCTCTGCAGGTACCACATCCTCAACCCTCACCGCATTCACAACTCTCATTGCATCGTTCGCTCGCTGTACACTTGCACCTGCATGACTATCCATACTTGTACCTCCCGCATCTCGTCCCTCTACCAGATCGTCCCAAAGTCCCCCAATCCCCAATCCCATACCCTGTCTCATTCCCCTCGAACCCGACCCCCTCTTTGCTGGTCGCCTCAGCTGTGAGACAGGCGGGTCGGACGATATGGGTGCCACGGGCTCCTGCATCGGGACAAATCCGTCCCCCGAATCAAAACGACGCCGCAAGGTAGTGGGCGCACTTGGAGCGTGGGGGGACTGGTGATGATCGTCAGGCATGGACACGATGTAGGGGTCCGTCGGGTGGAGGTCCTCGTCGCGATAGCAGTCACGAAGCCACTCCAGGGAGACTATGAGAGGACGACGGAAACTGGAGCGGAGGAGGGTGAGGTCGCTGTGTATGTTTAAAAGAGAGAATCAAAGTCGGTGCATGGTACATTGTTTAATTTATAAGTGTGCATACACCAATTAAAGTCCTTGAACGGTCTTGTCCTGACCCTGACAAGCCTATCCAACCATGCCTAATTTTCATACTTACCTCTCGCTCAACATCCTTCTGCTACAAACGAAATGCGTCACCACGCCCGGCTGGTACAGCTCGCGCCATGCCCCACCACCCTTAACTACAATCCTCTTGAGGTGTGTCATCTTCAATGGGCTGAACCCTTCGCCAAAGAAGACGACACATCCGTCCAAGTACATGTTGGCAAGGTTCGTGTTGGCAAGGTTCGAGGCCACACAGAGGGTGGCATTACGCCTCACCGGCACCAGTGGCGGCGCCACGAGCTGCATCGGCGAGGAATTCGTGGATGGGAACATGAAGCAAGGTTCTAAGAAAGATGAAACGGATGAGTGTAAGTTGAGTGAATATTACAAGAAATTTAAGGAAAAGGAAATCTGGTAATGGGCATACCACCGGGTCTGGATGCTGAGGGCGGATGCTCCGTTGCGCACGAATGCTTGACAAGGTAGAACGATTCTTGCGCGCAAACTACAATGACCGTCAGACGAAATCAAAAAGGGAAGTTAACCGAATTACACCAACATTCCAAGAATCTGACCTACGACAGCTTTGACCACCCCAAAACAATAACACCCTCGCGCCGGTTCTATTTCCATAATACCCAATATCAACGTACCATGCATCTCCACACTGTCCCAAAACCACCGTGGCGACACGATAATGATCCCCCATCTAATAGCAGCCTCATATTTCTTGCCTTCCGGCATATGGGCAATCAGGTGGGTCGTGGCCTTGGTCAGGTCAGGATGGTACTGGCCGCCGAGGGCTTCGGTGTGACGACGAATCTCTTCGCGATCTTCTATTTGGAGAAAGGTAACCGAAAAAAAAAAAGGATATAAGCGGAAAAGGAGAGGACAGGGCAGTGCGAAGCAAAGCAAAGCAAAAGAGGACGTACGGGTAGGAAGTCCTGTGACACAGATCTTGAAGTCGGGAAAGGGAGGAAGGATGTAGCTTGAAGTGACCTGCATAGGCGTACGGTGATTGTGTAGTTTCGAGATTTTAAGGTCAATAGCTGTTGTATATTCATTGGAAAAACCAATTGAAACACTAGTCGCTGATGTGGAACAAACGTCATTACCTGCTCGGGATCAAAATTCTCGCGAGCAAGCCACCGCCGATGCAGTTCATGTATCCACTCTGGTTGCATCACCGGGATGGACAGCTTCGCAGCGGCCTATTTTGAAACAAAAAAAGGGAGAAGAGGGGAGGAGGGAGGGGTTGATTCAATTCAAACATGTTATCAGAAACTCAGCCACGCATTCAAATGGCAGCCAAAGGTGTAATTGTCCGAGAACAACGCTCTCAAATCTCCTACAGACGTTGTATTTCTCCGAGCCGACGGTCTCAGCGATTAAATGAGTTACATCCAGATCGAGGTCGAGCCTGTGGCATCCGCCCAAGTCCTTGACCTTCTGGCCGATGATCTCCTATAAGAGCAATCTCGGTAAGAAAATGCGTGTATGCCAAACAATGCGTTACCAACAGCAGAGAGGAACAGCTCGACATACTCGGTCCTCGGGTATGATGCCGGTGCAGCATACGATACATCTTCGGAGTGGAAGCCTGACCTCCTGGGAGAGTCCGTCATTCATGTTGGCTTAGAGATGCTGAAAACGCGAAAACCGAGATCCAGCGTGACGCGTTTGTTGATATAATTAATTAATTGTTTCGATTCCCGTCTTTTTTTTTTTTTTTTTTTTTTTTTTTTTTTTTTTTGCATTCGCGGTGACAATGAACATGCCGTGGATTATTATTATTCACAAACTTACCAGGGCCCAATGGAATTACAACAAAATGTATAATTAATTAATTATGTGCATTACTTATAAGAAACAAAGAATCTCTCTTTTATTTTTATTTTTTGGGCCAGATATTCCACTGGCTATTGAGCTCCAGCTATACAAGATCTTTTTTTTTTTTTCCTCTCTTTCTCTTTT
>RBNK01001902.1:0-12938 GCA_003990785.1 Endogone sp. FLAS-F59071 | reverse complement strand
TTTTTTTTTTTTTTTGTTATATAGGCGATTCTTAACACACACTATATGGATGATATGGGGGGTGCGTTAGGCCATCATACGGTAGTTCAAGGCCCTAGCCAGGGTGCATGCTCCAAGCTTGTTGGTGGCTTTTACTCTCCTTCCATGACAAGCGGAACTTTCTCCTGGACCGTCAACGGTACCGGTCCGGTATGTACATACAATACAATACCTTTTTTTACACAGTTTTTTGCTTTGGAATCCATGGCCCCGTCATTCCTGTCACTCGCTCTATTTGTATTTGTCTAAACTTTAATCTATTTTCAGTGGTACTATTTTTGCGCAGTTCCCGGGCATTGTGTACAAGGCATGTGGGGTGTTCTCGGTGTCCCCGGCATGACTGACACCATCCCCAGCACAACCGCCCTCCCCAATTCAAGCGTGGTGGCCTCCTCCACCTCAATGGCCGTTACCTCTTCCACCACAAGCACTATCCCCTTGACGGCTTCCCCTGTGAATTCTTCCTCCTCCGCTCCTACCTCAACATCTAACACGAGTGCTGCTACCTCCATTCATATCAACTGGGCATTGGGCATGCTCGCCCTGTTTGCCTGGGCCGCTCTGTTGGCTTAAAAAAAAAAAATTGACATTGGTTTGTCAACTAATAGTCAAACATATATTTGGTTCCTTCTTCTCGCCCTCTTGCACATACCGTAGAATAATCTGTGTTTTTACTCCTAATTAGAAAGATTCCTATTTATTACCTAAATAAATCAAAAGCCTCTCGGGCGAGCAAAAAAAAAAAAAAAAAAAAAAAAAAAAAAAAAAAATGGAATATATCGTATATACAATTGCTGACATTAATAAATGAGTGATAGTGGATGGTGGGACGAGATAACAGTGATGCCTGAACGCACCATTACAAAGAGAGAGATATTTAGTAAAATATATATATATATATAATGTTATCATAAAATAGGGAATATTATAATTAATTATATACTTGCCATGAAAAACCAATTACTAAATTTTACGTTCAATTGGGCTATTATTTTTGAAAACGGACCTTTTTTTTTTTTCTTGATGAAAGTTCTTTCGGTCATCCACATTACATGACGCCTGATAAAAAAAATCGATCTGCCTTCAAAAATAATCACCCAATTGTTTAACAGCTGACGATGCTTGGACATGATTTACTTTGTCCCTTGGAGGTTCGGTAACATGAATGCCGACTAGCATGACCGGGATGCTTTTTTTTTTTTTAAGGTATATTACACCTTTTACTCATAGACTATCCACATAAATTATTACAGTCTTATTTAATTTTCTATTGGCCTGATTTCCTTACTAATGATTAGCATCATTACTACCGCCTGTTCTCCGAGTGCATCTACGAGCGCACCCATGTCATCAGCAAGTGGACCGTCGCTTGCATGGAGATGATTTTATTCAAATGGGTACAAATATAATTAATTAGACGTCGTTTGTGTCAGCCATGAGGAGTTGCATAATATATTGAGTTGTTAAAACTCTCTCAATACAAGTCATCGTGGCCCTCTGCCAAATCAAGTCTGCCACGTCCACGATCGAGTTTCTCGACAAGTTCAACACACAAGAGAGGAAAGGAAATATCGCCGCACCGACAGTGAAGGAGGAGGCCTGGTGGTACACTGTCATAGCAAGACGGCAGTGGAAGTGGAAGGGGGTCAAGGACTGGAGTGGAGTCATGAACAATTTTTTTACTAGAGGGAGATCGGTGTGCCAATTGGCTTATGTTGTTTCGAGTGAGCAAAGAAATAGATGCGATTGTAGCCTAGAAATGGTGATTGCAATTTATTCTCAATAATTTGATGGAGTCAATGAATCAGTGAATGGTGCAAATGGTGCACGGTTTCACTTCCCGCCTTGTTGTCGATTGTTCCGTTGACATTTGTGCTGTTTACTATTAAGATTGGCCAGATTACGCTGCACCTTCACCGTGTTCGGGTGCTCTGATCCCAACACCTTCTCGCTGATCACCAGCGCTCGTTGATACAGCCCTGACTCTCATAAAGCCCGGCCAGATTGTTCAGCGACGACGCAGTGTCCAGATGCTCTGATCCCAACACCTTCTCTTGGATTTCCGCCGTCCCCGCTCCCTATCTGCCCTGAGGAAAAGCAGTCATGCCAGAGGAAAAACAGTCACCTGGCCCTTTGGAAAAAATTTTGGGCCGTTACCTGAATTGCCTGTATTTGGGTCACACACGAAATTAGGATCTAGGCCCTTGCAACAGACACGTTGTTGTTGTTGTAACTCATGTCTCGCGACGTGATTTTTTTTTTTTTAAACAACTTCTCATTCAACCCATGATAACTGCACTTGATGCATTTGATGCATAACCTTCCAGTGGTAAGTAACCCTCTTGGTTGAGGTAAGTGACCCTGCATGCATGGGAATGGAGAGTGTTTTCTGTGTGAATCGCGCATGATTCTGGGTGACGTGTGATTCCTTCTCTGGGTGTAATGTCATGCGGTTTCGACCAGGGGTATATAAATGTATTTCTTTTTTGAGTCTTCTTCTCACACGCTTCTCCCTCCCCCTGCTTCCAATATGTCTTCTCTGCAAAACTCGAACAGTTTAGTGAGCCCTACCAACTGGGAAACCATGGATTTGAAACCTAAAACAACAGTCACCAAAAAACACCAATGCAAGGAGGAGGATGATGAATATGGCTCACACAGTCATTGGGTTAATGGTGTGTAGGTAGGAGATATTGATGTTAATTGTTATCTTTAAACTATTCTCATTTCTCACATTTTTCAATATCTCTAGTTCGCTGTTTTACAAAGAATGCCTTCAAGATTCATCTCTTGCTATAATAGATTACAACAAAATGTACCAGCATGCTGTGGAATCGCTCATTGCAGATCTGTCCCAGCTGTTGAGTGATGATTTTGTTCAGTGACTCCAAATGATTAATAATATTCCAATGATCACTGATTTGGTATAATGTGTTTGTAGGAATAAGAATACCCAAGTATTTTATAAATGTGTGATTTTATAGCTAACAATAAAATTACAAATGATCATGCATATATATTAAAAGATACTGTAAAAAAAAAAAAAAAAAAAAAAAAAAAAAAAAAAAAAAAAAAAAAAAAAAAAAAAAAAAAAAAAAAAAAAAAAAAAAAAAAAAAAAAAAAAAAACTGCACATCCCTAGAAATCGTCTGCCTGACTGAAGAATAAGGACAGGTGCGGTAATGAAGAGGTGATAGAAAGGATGCAACACACACAAAAAAATGGTAAAAGCAGTAAGGGTATACAAAAATAAACCATATCTGAGGGTCTGTGAATATTTTTGTATCATGCCTATATAAAATCAATATTATCACATGTAGTAGTGTATAAAAAAAGGCTGTTGCAATGCCTCCCCTCCAACTTATCTTTCCCAAAAATCAAATACTAAAACATAAAAAAAAAAATATCATGATGGCCAACAAGTTCTGGAATATATATACTACTGCTGGGCAATTGCCTAGCAGTACAGAAGTATGGCAGCTTGCTGCTTTATGTCCTGCACTGTTGGTACAGCCCGCCTCTCAGCCCTCCACATGGGCTCCTCAAATGCCTGTTAGACCTCTACTCCCAACTTGCCCAGGTAATGGTTTGATATCAAGCACTGAAGTAAAACATCGGCAGTCTACCCGAATCTGAATGAATCTCTCCTGCTTCAAAATCTACCCACATAAAATCCAGTGTCATCCAGGAAGATGCCCTAGCAAGCAATTTGTATGCAATATATTTTGTATATATTGTTATGAGTTTGTAGACAACAGGCATCATTGCAATAGCGACTTTGATGAATTTGATGCAATATATGATCAATGTGCTGATATTGTACTTGCACTGCATCAGAAAGTATATAAAGACCTTCCAGCAGCATTTATATCAGCTACTGAGTTTATTCAGAAGGCCCGTGAGCCATTGGAAAGAGATTACTCTCTCTCATTATTAACAGCTTATTTGAAGTTATACTCCCTCAATAGTGTAGATGATTATGAGTAAAAACTTGCTACTTTATATGTAGAGCAATACAACAAAAGAGTGTACACATTTATTTTATAAGTCAAAATATTTTTGACAATATTATTCCTTATTATTATCCCATGGTCAGGAGTAGTTATATAATCTCATCTATTCTATTGTATTAATAAACAAGCTATTGATGAATATAAAAATAAAGTATATATTCATTATTTGTATTTGATTTGATATAACCACTTCTCCTTCTCTGATTGTTCTTGAATTATATCTCACTATGCAAGGTATTAATCATAGTTATAAGAATACTATATAATTTAACTCTTATAGTTTCAACCCTATTGTCTCCTTCACTGGGTTAAATCTATTTAAAAATCTTAAGCACTTTGCTGCCTTAGTTATTATATGTAGTATAGCTGATCAACAAACATTATCATTAGCAGTATCTAAAAAAAAAACTGCAAATAATTATCATAGTTGTAGGATTGTTATTACTAAATGGTCTATTGCAGTTGCTATGGCACAACTACCACCCCAAACTAAAGAATTAACATATCGCTAGATAAGTAGGGCATTCTCACAGATACATACACTGGCGATAAATAATATTAGTGATGAGCTGGTCAACCGCACACTCTGGGATATCTTAGCCTTTATACCCCAGCTAACAATACTAGATCTATGTGGGTATACTTAATTGGATGATGCAATGGTGATAATTATAGCAGATAACTGTTCAGATCTGACTTATTTAGATCTTAGTTCATATGTTAATATTACTGACTGGGTAATATATGAAATTGGAGGAAAATATAAAAAACTACAATATCTTAATATTAGCTTTTTACCACTAGTTACATCTAACATTATTACATGGCTAGTCAAAGAATTTCCACATTTAAAGTTAATGTATTAGATAAATTGAAATGTTAGATAAATTACAATATTTAGAGAACAGTTTAAATATACTACATTGGCTTGAAATTTGATATTTCAGAATACCATACTATTTTATTATAGAAATGTTTAATATAGTATATTACAATAATAATTACTATAGTCTGTACTATTGAACTAAATCCTTTAAAAGAGAAAGCTGGTAATAAAGAAATATATAGTTATTAAAGTAGTTTATATATTTATTATTGTAGTAACTAAGTATAATTAACTAAAAAATTATCATACATACCTATATTATCTTTTTTTGGTTGAATATAATTATTAATAATCTCTTGTTCTGGCTCTTGTTTCTACTCTATTTGAGGTTGAGTTACTTCTATATTCAATTCTTGATTGTATTGTTGAATAGTATTTTGTATCAGTAGTTGAGTATTAGGTAGCTTATATAGAGCATATATCTCAGCAATTCTCTCAAATCCTAGTGGAATACTTATAATAGCTTCTTGCTTGGGTAGTATATTAGTTGTATCTATAGGAATGGCAGATTGCTGCTGGACAAGTGCTGGAGGGGTATTTTGTATTCGTATCTCAAGATTATATACTCTTGTTCTAATATTTTCAAAGTCATCACTAATAGTATCCAATAAATATACTGTATTTTGTAGTCACTGCTTGAATTCATCCAAATTGCTTTATAATCTGTTTTGTATTTCCCTGAGTTCTGCTAGTTGACTATCTGTATTAGTTGTAGTATCTAATATTGTATTGCTAGTATTTACTAGTTCAGTCATAATACTAGTAAACTGATTAGAGATAGATTGTTTTAGTAATCCTAAGGATTCATATAGCTCTGCTATTTCTGCAGTTTGTGTATTAGATATCTGTTTTATTTGCAGCTCTATATGATATATAAACTGAGCATATTCTTTGGCAATATCTATCTGAGTACTTTTTAATTTATCTATAGCTATATTTATCTGCTCAAGTAGTGTTTCTTCCAATAAATCTACATGTTCAATTAGTTGTGTATCATTATAAAATGTACTTGATGGCCAGGTTAGTATACTTTGCTCTAGCTTTTTAAGTCTAGTATCAATATCTTCAATAAGTGCATTACCAAGCTTTGCTTCCTTTAAGCCTGTATTGATATCTGATCACAAAGTTTGAGCAGCTGCTAAATTGCTCTTTGACTTTTGTATCTAATCTATCAGTTTCTCCAATTTCTGTATCTCATTATTCATTCGTTCCTCCAAAGCTCATAATGCCACTTCTGCACTTTCACTATCATTTTTTGTTACTAAACTTTTGTATATACTATCTATCTATTTTGATAGTCTTTCATGTATACTATCTATTCATTTTGATAGTCTTGCAAGATTTTCTACCAGATTGTCTACTCGTTCGCTTATTGGTATTAGTCACTGCTCTATTTTCTTAGTGGTGGAATTTGCTGGTGGTGGTTGCACCATTGGATTGTCTTGTCCAGTTCCATAACCCATCAACTCAGTATTACTCTCTTGTTTCAATGCAGTTATAAGTGCTTTATAGGCCTGATCATCACCTTGTTGTGAAGTCGATTTTAAATACCTAGTAGCTAATTTCTGTTAGCTATGTAAGTGCAAAATGCCTATAATGTCAGCTTGTATGAGATTTGGTTTTTGTAATTACTTGATTATTAATAATGTATTCATTGTGATTTTGTTTTTTTTTTTTTTTTTTTTTTTTGTAGAAATGTCTTGGATGCTTTTATAGGTGTTGTGGCACAGTAATATGGCATTGTTAACTGATATAAATAAGTCAAAGATCTATTGTCCGATTTAAAAATTACACTTTTACCACATTACAATGTACTATCCAGATAATAACAATCTGCCAAAATCATCTTATGGCTCTCCACAAAGACAGAGCCTGAATTCCAAGCTCCCCCTCAAAAAAAAAAACAACATTCACTACCAGCAGCACTCATTGATACAGTGGTGGGGCATCATCATACCCCTGATGAACAAAATGCAAAGCCAGATTGTTTAGTATTATCACAGTATCTAGATGCTCCAAGTGCAATATCTTCCATAGATAAACCTTCTATATATGATGGTTTTAAAGCAATCAAACTCGAACTTATACCCAAAACTGCACTATCTTTCCTCTCAACAAATCAAAACTATTCTGATACCTCGGATATCTTTGATAGTGAATCAGAAAATTCTAAGCCTGATAATATAGATTCTTACTCAGATTACCTTGAACCCGCATCAGACAACAAGCAATGCTTTTGCTTTCATTTTTGCTTTTGGATATTTATTGTACTGGGCACAATTATGTATCTGATGATGATGGCAATAATAGTATCTCTTGGTATAGCAGACTGGCTGATTAGTCCCATCAACAAAACATGGATCCCTCACAGCAGTAATCATCCTGTTGTATTACAAGACTTTGCACTATATAATGGTGATGCTAAAATTATTTATTCAAAAACATCACAAATACTTGAGTTAAATTCTAGCTTGTGAATCAATGATCCTGACTACTGTAGACCTGAGAATGCTATCTGGCAATCAATGTACATTGGCGAATGCTGGGCAATGAAGGGCAACTAAAGCCAGATTGTTGTTTTGCTTATAACCCTAATTGTTGTAATCAATATCACAATCGAGCATCCAAGCTGACATGTTGCCATTAACATCACAAGTGCTCCCCATGAGATGGAGCTATGGGGACAGCTTTTGGATAACATGTCTGATGATCCAGTGTTCATTGCAGCATTTACATACAATATTTTTGATCTGCCAGTTCAGACATACAAGTCTGCATCAAAGATCAAAGTATCATCTGTTATATTAAAAATTGTAAATAACTGGGGCAATAAGCAGCATACCTGCCTTTATAAATTAGATGTACACAGAATACCAGAGTGATATATATATATATATATATTTATTTGAATATAATAAAAAAATAAACTATAACAAATACTATAATATACAGTTTATATTTTAGATAAGCTGTTTATGTACAATTTCTAGTCTATCAATAGCTGCTTCAAGCATTTGTAAATCCTCTTCATTTGGTTGGATTTGTATCAAACCCTTCCTTACTAGCCCCCACAGCTTTTCAATAATGTCCTGATGTGTTTGAACTACAGTTTGCAATGAGCTGAGCATTTATTGCCACTCATACTGCTGGGCTACAAAGACTATAAACATCAAAACATCATCTTCAAACAGGCTAAGATACATGCTGTCGCTATATATTCTAGACCATATCTGGGCCATCATTGATGGCTTGTTCCGAAAATCTTTGCAGATAGTGTTTGAGTATGTAAAATAGGTATTCAGCAGTTCATATCTGATAGATAATAGGCGGGTATGTTCAGAAAGTTTTTTCAGTATTGTATATAGTTTGAACAAAGTCTCTGGATTGGCTGCTGTTGGGTTATTCATCAGTTGTATGATTAACTGCATAAATGAAAACACCACTGTAGGGTTTTGGGTTCGAAGGTCAAAGAGTGAGTTATCAATTGCCTTGGTTGTTTCAATAATAATTTTGAGCAGCAATGATATATCACTCTTGCATTCACTAGAAAGTTCTAAAAAACTGATTCTTGTATTTGCATCTTTTAGAGCTGAGCATATATCAGCTAGGTTATCAATCAGTAGATCCAATGATAGAAGCCTATCAACTACATTTGTGAGGTTGATAAACACTTGTATATCTACAACAACTGGGACCAGAGTATACTCTACATTATGGTAAATAGAAGCAAAGTGAATTGCTGCTCCAAAAATGCAAATAATGGCTAGAATATAGAGAAGCTTGTAGAAATGCATACTGTAAAAAAGGTGAATGGTGGTGGAAGTAAATTACTATATCTTTTTTATCAACTGCACTAGTATTTATAGATATTGGATGAGGTACTGTGTCACCATCATTATATTAGATTTAGCAATTTTTGCACTGTATTTAATTTATAATACTATTTATTTAGACATTATAGAATATAAAAAGACAAAAAAACATATAGAATCCAGAGTCATTTTTATTATTAAAATATGACAAACAAGCGACCACACAATCCTGAAACTGAGGCTGAAGCCAGCAGCAGTAATAACAAAAAACTGCAATACACTTATGAACTGCCTCCAGAAATTTGGATGGCCATCGCTAAAAACCTACAAGCAAAAGATAATACAAGGCTGCAACTGACAAACAAGCAAATTGGTTTTTGGGCAAAAGATGCATATGACTACAATCTTCGAAAGGCTGATGCTAAAATAGACTATAAACATATACCAAAGAGTATATATATAAACAAAAAAAGAGTTACTTAGTATTAAAAGTAATAGTTTCTGATTTACAATTATATTAATAAAATATATTTACTAGATTTGGTGATGGCATACTGTTAACTGTAGAAAATGAATGTCACTAATGAGCTATTATATATGTAATAATTGCAATCATTCACATTCTTAGATCTCTGAGATGATATTATGCAGAATTACACTTTCCAATGTTTAGTCTTCATCTGATTAGAAGGGGAGTGTTCGATGGTTTTGAGTTTACAGAGTTAAGGTACATTAGTCTTAACCATGAGTAGTACTTCGGGCTTTTAGAACCTCTTAGTTATCAAAAGAGTATCTCCGAATTCTGTGAGGTTAGTAATTGTAGATAATTATCCTGAAGAATATATTTAGATATTAAAGCTAATGAGTGTAAATCCAACTAGCTAACCTATCTTACAAATTATATAAAATCTCTTCAAAGAGTGAGAGAGATCTATACCAAAGATAACTGCAATGCTGGCTGTCAAGTCATTCTATATGTTCGAAAAATATTTAGTAATCCCCATTCCTATTTTTCTATACTCTTACCGATTTCTACTGTCTTACTGTCTTACCATCTTACTGATATGATTACCATACTTAATACTATCCCTATATCAGACTAAGGATCACATTTGGTCTCATTATAAACTTTACAATGAAACAGTTGCTGATCATTTATATTATATATATATTCTGGCTTTGCTTATCCTACAGAGTCAAGCTGACAAATTAGAGTATGTCATATTATTCAATGTCAAACTAATATTTGGTACAATATACTAATCTCTACTATTTGTTTATTTAGGTATATTAGAATGGTCTTCTTTAGAAAATCCATTAATGGTTCCTACCTCATTAGTAGATATATAGAGAATGTTATATACTTAATTCATAAAATAATATTTATATATATAATACATTTTCTAGATCTCAGAAGAGTGTTTATCTCTAACTTCAGACTATTCATAACAAAGTACTCCGATAACAGTATTAATCCATAAACTTTTAATATTCAAAGTTTTGTTATAGGCCTATAAGTATCAGAAAGGTATATATATATTGTTATATATACTTTATATCATTAAATATATATCTCATCGCTCACTAATATCATTTGTATAATATTAGAAAATGCAGCAAGTGTACTAGAACAGTATTTCCTGAAATTGAGCAAATTTGCAAACCCAATGATTCAATCTTGGGTAGAGCAACTAGAATAGGAGCGAGTGAAACCAGCTGACTCTACTTTAAGTGGTACAATTGGTATCCTTCACATTTTTGAAAAGTTTAAGGTAATATAAAACTAAATGGTCTAATATATTTCAACTAAATACTAAACTAATAAATATCCTACCCAATCATAATAAGGTCAAAAACGAACCTACTGATAAAATCTCACCAGCTAGTAAAATAGTATATATGACCAATATAGCCCTTCTTATTACTGATACCGATTTAGATACTTTCCGGTATGTTTTAAAACATCATGGTTCAAATATTTATATCCCAAATTAACCCATTTAATAATATTTATAGATTTGTTTCTATGTCTGTTGTCTGTGATCTATATAAATATTATGAGGTAAAATAAATAATAATCTCTGCATTTGAATTCAATAGTATATCTAGTATTTATTTCTTTATTATTTTACATAGCCCATCAAAAGTCTACAACCAGATCTCCATCAACAAGATTGGTCTTTGGAAAACATCCTTGAAATTAGTCAAGAGTTTAAGGATAGTGAGACTTCTGAAGCTAAGCTGATACATAATTTTAAGGTATGTATGTTATTAATGCAAGGTGAATATAACACAGGTATATAACAAATGTTAACTGATTTTAGTGTTGTTTTAAATTATTTAACCCATATTAAAATATTTTTGTTTTCTTATTTCAATAGACATGACGCTTGAGTTTTAAAACCAACAGGTTACTGAATGGGCCAAAGAAATTCGATACAATATAAAAAGGTAAAATAATTATTTGAAGTCTTAGATTTCATAATGTGCTACTGTAATAAGCAATATTTATATCTTATAGTATAGTTTCAACTAACAGAATCACATTGTGTTATTTAAATATTCAGTTTTGTATTATCTCAATCATTTTATAAGTACATATGTCCCAAAAAACTCTAGTTTCCAAAATAAATTTTCTTACTTAATTAAAGGAGTCGATCTTTGCTTAATCAATATTCTCATGTGACTTGTAATACAGATATCTATATATGTTATTTGGACCAGTTACTTGATGTGTTCAAATAATATAATAAGATTTTGAAGTTCGGTAGTAGATTTCATATTATAATAATAGAATATTTGTATATTTAATAAATACTCTGACCATTAGTATAATATTACTCACTACTCTATACTTCAAGACTATATGATTATTTCAAAGTCAACTTTAAAATAGAGAATTCTCATTTAGTAGATAGACTTAGGTGTATGTATTTACTAATATCAACTCCTCTTGTATCATTATTAAATTTTCCTTATCAAATTTATTATGTTATTCTTAGGGCAGTTATAATGACAATAATGATTATACTACTATGCTACTTGGAATTTTTCCTTTGAGATGTCTCACCTACCCAAACCTTAAGCCTAAATAATGAGAACTTTGAATAATAAGACCTGACAAATCAATTGACATCAACTGAATGATCCGTTACTCTCAAGTCTCCAAAAAGTCAGTTTGGTAATATGATTCAAACAATAGTTTAGTAAAAATCTCAGACAGAGAATGTAACTGTATCCAGCTTTGTAAGACCTAGTTCTAAAAAGGTATTTCTGAAGGAAGAAGTAATATTAGTATCTTATTAAATTTATACAAAAAAAAAAAAAAAAAAAAAAAAAAAAGTACCATGTATTAATTATGTGTAGCGAATCACAAACTAAAAACTCTATAACCCATGCTTGCTTTAATTCTATTACAATGTCACACTATCACTTTTGTTAATTATTGTATTTAGTTAGAGTCATGTGGAAAGGAGTCAAATAACATGGCTGTGAGTCATGAGAATAGTAATCTCAGTTTCTGAGAAACATTAACAGGTTAGTGATGATAACAAAAAAAAAAAAAAAAAGAAAGTGAGGCTTAAAACAAAATAAACATGTCACATTTTATAGACTGTGATGTTTGTGTGTTGATCTAAGCCTCACTGTTTTTTTTTTTTTTTTTTTTATTGTCACCGAAGACAGAGATTGTCTCTACATAACCCTAACTAAATTCAAGAATTATGTTTTAAAGGTGAGTATGTGACATTATAATAGAACTTTAGCAAGTATAGGTTTTAGTTTTGTAATTCGCTACACTACAATTAAAAATATTGTACAACACAGCATCAGTGACATATTAATGTTTTTCCTATGTGCACTTAGATACTAATATTATCTCTCACCTTTGATTATACCTTTTTTAGTATTCACTGATAATGAAATACTCTAAAGTTGGGCAGGATTACCATAAGTCTAAGATTGGATATTATTTTAATATAGTTTGAACTAGGCAATGATGGATATAAGCTTAATTCGTCAGCAATATTTGAGTATAGATTTGAGTGAGTAATCGATCCCAGAGCCAAAAGATGCTACCCAAGCTTTTTGGTCATGTTATTTACGTGGTAAGGGGAATGATTTTTTTTTTTTTTTTTTTTTTTTTTTTTTTTTTTTTTTTTTTTTTTTTTTTTTTTTTTTTTTTTTTTTT
>RBNK01001901.1:0-12940 GCA_003990785.1 Endogone sp. FLAS-F59071 | reverse complement strand
TTTTTTTTTTTTTTTTTTTTTTTTTTTTTTTTTTTTTTTTTTTTTTTTTTTTTTTTTTTTTTTTTTTGGTTACTTAATCAGATCCGTGTGAATTATGGGCAATATTGCCTTTACATCTATACTATACCTACGGCAAGTTCGAATTTCCGGGCCAAGGTATACTAGTCTCATCTGACTGGCCCCGCCATTGTGTTGTTATTATTATTATTTTTGTGCGCAAATGCAAATAATAGATCGACAATGCAAGACCGTTGTGCTTGGCACATACGCGGGTGGCTTTACCTTACAATGAAAGCGAGGTCTTACTCCTTTACAGATCTCATATGTAAGCTTAAAGATCCGCCCATCATTGTTCATCGGTACAGCCTGGGTGACTTTTTTTTTTTTTTTTTTCCTTTCTTTCTTTTTCACGGGGCTAGGTATATATTATTAGCATTTGCCGTGAAACAGGAGACACAGCCCTCCCTTGCTCGTCGTCGCTCAATGATCAACACCTGGATTTCGGTTTCGTTCATCGCCATTTGTAATGCAGTGGTCGTATACTTTGGGTCGGTGAAATCATTCACCAAGCTGCGGATATCCTGCATCGTGTGCAGCGTGGCGAACCTGTGGCTAGCGATCCTCAATGCCCTGCGAGACATTCCGTCCGTGGCGTCGATCTACGCAATATTCTTTGGCTTCATCACCGTCGGCTTTCTGGTGGTGATCGTCGCCAGCACGCTCGAGGTTGGGAGCCATCTGCAAGTGCACGGAGGCCTAGAATTCGATCACAATCGGCTAGTGTTCTGGACCGCCGTCGCGCTTCTCATTACATACGCCTTGCTGGGAATCGCCAATACCGTCCGTGGTATGGTCATCGGAGAGGACGACAGAGCAGAGTTCGTTATGTTCTGCGCAGGATATTTTGTTTCGATTATTGCGGGCACCGGAGCTCTCCTCTACGCTTTCGTGCCACTCATACTTGCCGGAAAGGTCCCAAGGGAGGAAGGCTCGTCATTTCCCGAGTTTCTTGTTATTGGATCATGGTATGTAACAGTCTGGACATATAAATATATATTTCAATTTGATTTGCTCACTGGCGTTTGTGGATCTCTCAATCTAGGTACGTTTTTTGCTTTTTGGTGATCTCAATGGGCTTCAACGTCATATACATCTCCAACATTTCCCAAGGACGCACCTGTTACCCGGACCAGTTCTGCCAAACCATCGACCTCCCATACCGGTTTGTATTATCTCCTTGTACCTTTTCCTTGCGAGTGCCATTGCATCATTGCATGCAACTGAAGCTTTCGTTTTCTCTCAATATCAGGATGCTATACGTTATCTATTTAGCCTGTCCACCTCCCCACCACATCCTGAGCGCCCTCTTTGACAAAATCCGGAAGGCCAAGGTGTACCTAACGGGAATGTCGGTCAAAGTGCGCCGTACGCCAAGCATGTGTAACGGAAGTAAGCTTGAGAGTGTTTTCATTGACACAAGCCCAGCCGAATCATCACTGCGTCCAGATAGCCTGAAGCCAAAGTCGCCGCCTCGCGCGGTGGTTCACGACCAAGAGGCTTTTGTGCAGAAGCTCTCCAGCGTTGATGGGGCGATCGCGTAGCTTGTCACCAATCTTATAAACATTTTCTCGTAATTGTGCATGTAATGTAATATATTTCGGCTTTCGTAATTTATCTATCGTACCTTTGTAAATATATTACGTAGCACTGCACCTGCCAAGAGCAATTTAGGATGTATACTAACTACCACAGATCGCCAGACATTATAACCATTTCTAACTTATGCCATATTACCATTATCATCAATATAATTAATTAATTATACTTTCTCACAACAGTTCCCGCGCATTACCTTATTTTCTTAACCTCTGACCAAACCACCAAACCAATCTACACTGACTCGTCGTCATCGTCGGTCGACCCAAGCCACCCAAGGAATTCCTTGACGGGCCCCATATTTACCGATTCGTCCAGGTCTAGCTGCAGAAACCGGCGCGCAATACGCTCGCACTGGACGTACTTGCGGCGATCCTCGTCAGTGAGTTGCTCGGGGACAGACTCGTGACGGCTGAAGAGATCAGAAAGATAGATGGCTAAAGGAAGTTGTAAAAATTAAGTTAAATAGCCCGCATATATCCACAGAAATCAACCACACCAGCCAAAAAAAAAAAAAAAAAAAAAAAAAAAACACCTCGCAACACAATCTCCTCCGGCATTCCCGCTATGGCGGCGCACCACGTTCCCCATGATGCACCACTACTTCTGCCCTGTACCAGGCGATAGAGAAACGTGAGTTCTTCGGCCATAACCGTACGGCTGTCGCGACTCTCTGTGTCGGTGCTGCCATCGGTCTCAGATCTTGACGTGTGGTTCTCGCGGACGATTTCCATGGTGCACATTGTGATTGGAAGGGTGGGCGAGAGTAGATCTTGCTGAAAGAGCTCTACGTGTGCAAAGGTAAGAAATGTGTTAGTGCTTTCAGAAAGCAAAGCAGCTTGAGAAGCCAGTAATTTAGGAAAACGGAAGATGAACGAGGAGTACCATGAAAGTGTGTAGCTGCGACCAATTTCGGGCATTCCGTGCCGCGGTAGAGAAAATGCTCCAAGACAGCACAAAATAAGCCAGCACCGTCTGTGGAATAATGTTAAAGCGGGTTTATAAAGTTACAGTACCGAGATCACAAAAGATTTGATCAACTATATATACCTGTTGATCCGGTGCCCTAAATTCGTCAACGTATAATAATCATGAGAATAGTTATAGAATACTTGAATTGATATTGTTCCAAGTACAACAGGGAACAAATCGATCTCAAATCCACAAAACCCCCACCTTGCCAAACTCATCGATTACAATCAAACTTCGCTTTGTCGCATTCCTTAGGGCAATGGACACCTGCTGTAGGTCGAGCATGAACGCGCTCTCAATCTGTTTCCATTGAGGAGCCAATAAAGAATTTTCAATCCACCAGAATTTAAATTTGCTTGAAGGGGGCTTCAAATATTCACACAACCCACCTTGGATATTGTCTCGCGAGTCTGTACACGAGTGAAGATCTTGTCTGTCAAGCCGATGGTTGCAGATTCAGCCGGTACAAAGCTTTGTATGAAATATAGTTTTAATGGTTTCTGGTAAGAACATAAACATGGTGACCAAAGAATTATAATAAATATAGAGATATCAAACCTTCCTATGTGTGCCATATAGGTTATGAGGGCAACCTAAAACAACAAAGGTATCAAGGTTCAATTCACTTTAGCTAAAGACTGTGCATGTACCAAGATTAAACATTTTGGTCGTAACCTACTTGTTTCAGGTACACACTCTTCCCGGAATAGTTTGCCCCGCTCAGCAAGATCACACTGTTCACGTCATCGCCGCCGCGGGGCTGACTGCTGCCGACATCCCTACGATTATCGTTCCGCTTGGTAGATTCACTGGACAACGACGCCGGATCCGAGGCTGACTCGCCCAGCATCCGGTCGTGGCTTTCGTCATCGTGGCTTTCGTCATCGTGGCCAAAATCATTGTCAACGCTGTGATTTTGCTCTGCGCCGCGGCCGCCAATGAGGTAAGTATCGTTGGGGATAAAGACATCAACGCAGAGCTCTTGAAGAGGATGACTGAGTGAAAAAAAAAAAGAAACAGGTGGAGGTTAGAAGCTGTATTACATGTTTGTAGCTTTTAATTTAGTGAAAAATGATATAGGAAGACTTACCGCCCACGGACAATCTTCAAGACATTTTCATCTATCATGACGGGTTTGCGATAGTTGAACTTGCGAGCGGCATTTGCGAGAGAGAGCAGGCTACGAGAATACATCCCGTTAGCTCACAGCACAACTCGAGTTTGACTTAGACTATCAAACCTTACCAATCCAGCTCCGCGCACACCCCCGCCGCCGCAATCAACAGAGGCGCGTATTCGAGCACGCGCTCGGATAGCATCTGCATAATCTCAATTTCTTTATCTGTTGGATAATCAGAGCGCTTCAGTGGCCTCCAAAACCTTTACAAACATGGAGATGCTTAGCGACGGTGAATACCAACCGACAATCAAACCGTGAATGTCTCCGAGGGTTTCATCAAGCTCTAATTAAACCAAAAGATTGCGGCATGAGTGATGAATGTTGTGATACCATCGCCATCAAATAAAAGGTGTAAGTATACCTCTCATCCTATCATTTTTGTAATAAACTGTTGTCGCCGTCGAGAACTACAAAGAACCAATAATAAGCAGAGTTTGATTTAACAGACTTCACAACCTCCTTTATTATCCGAAGCCGAAGAATAAGAATATTAATACGTGCTTGATAATATAATCCCTCGATCCGGAAATCCTCCTCTTCCGTCCATTCAGGCCTTAATGGCACTGTGATAAGATATCCGAGCTGCGGAAAGTATATGACATTGAGCGTGCTCGCAAAGTTGGATGGGATCATAGTACTAATTTCTTGAGCAATCCGGAACTGTGTTGTAATACGGAGAAAGGGCCGGGAGGTGGTAAATAGATTGATACTCCAAGCTTTAGATTATTGATATTTGGTGCGATTGGTTAGCATCCAGAATAGAAAGCAAACATATAATAGAATACCAAAAACTCGTCTAGTCCAGCATACACCCTTTTGAGTTCGTCTAGTTCCTATGAAATGACCAAACAGAAGAATCAAGTAGTGTCCTGCCTAATTCGAACCAAATAAGTCAAACTCGAGTACGCTACCTCATCCACATGTTGCTTTACCACGAATCGATTTTCTGTCGCACTTTCGTCAAAATTAACCTACGGTGCATTGTAAGACTATGTTAGGTAAAACTGGACTATATAGTGTAGATCTTGGTTGCAAGAGCAGGCGGTGGCTACAAAGGCACTTGACAGTTTATAATTCCCGCCAGAAAGAACAGATATTTTAAAATAATCTCACCACGTCATTGATAAACGATCCGACGTCCTTCAGATCAGAGACTACAAACGTCTCTTTGATCTAATGCACCCCCCCCCCCCAAAAAAAAAAAAAAAAAAAAAAAAAAAAAAAAAAAAAAAAAAAAAAAAAAAAAAAAAAAGGTAAAAAAAAAAAAAAATTAATAATTCAAATGGACAAAAGAAAATTGAAACTACGGCTCACTTTGTTCACAATCGGCACATCACAATTGATGAGCTCTCGCAGGAGGTTCCGGATACGCAAACAATAATATGCAAACTGTGGCCGCAAAGAAGAAGAGCATAGCATAAATAAATAAATAATAAAATAATAAAGTAAAATAAAATAAACCTAAAAGCGTCACAAGTAACTTGTCAGCCATAACAATCGTTTCTTATTTAACCAGAATGTTGTGTCGTAACACTTGTCGTGTCAAAACCGTAAAATAGTGATAATAATAATAAAAACTGCACCTGCAACAGTTGCTGCCACTCGCCCACTTTAACTCTTCCCTTCAGGTTCTCGATTATTTTTGGTATGTTCTTTACGTTATGCAGGCACGCACCGACCTGCTCAGCGACGTGCAGGTTTTCGGGCTGCAGCAAGCAGGCAATGGTGCGGTGGCGGCAATCGAGTAGGGCGAGATCGAGAGACGGGCGAAGGAACCATTGCTTGAGGAGCTGAGCGCCAAGGGTCGTGCGCGTGTTGTTAAGGATACCTACAGCGCGGGTAGGGTATGAATACTAACGCTTCTAGGCAAATTGTGAGAAAATTGAATGTAACATACCGTAGAGAGAGAGGCCTTCTCTGCCTCTAGTCTGGTGCATGTTGGGATGAGATTCATTTTCAAAGATTTGCAGGGAGCTGGTTTTAAGGAGGGGTAATAACCCATTCTAAAAGTTATGGAAAGTGTGGTCATCGCGGCTTCAGGTTGCAAATGGGAAAGCTATTTAAAATCCTCCGAAATATATAAAAAGCCACGTACCATAATGCATCCGCATTTACATGCATGATTGTATTTCTGATAGTAAATAGAGTAAATATGTAGATAAAATGATTTCACATATCATTGCACTTTGTGCAAATCCTCGTAGATCTATTTTCACATCGTGATACTTCTACGTTGTCAAAAATCATTACAAGATTGAATTTCTACTCACAGTGAAAACGGCTCGACACCCAAGACTTCGAACGGTCGCTCTTCGTCTTCGTCTGTCTCCGGCAGCAGTCCTTCCGCTCGTGCTTTATTTAGATATCCGATCAACGCGCCAGCGCAGCTCACCTGTCGGAAAATACAAATCAACCATAAAATAAAATAAAAATCAGGCCACCGGGACACCGCAATCGCAACCTACTCCAACCTCATCCATTAAATTACGTGAAAGCATACCGTAATATGACTTCCCATATCCACAAACCCGGCTAGATATAGATAAACGTCCTTCTTGCTCGTGTCGCCATCCCTAAGCAGGTCGTATTGCCGATCGATTCCTCCACGCGCTGCACTCATGGCGCGAATACGAGTAGACAGCAGACGATTACGGCCGACGACATATGTAAAGCTGGTGCTGGGCTGGAGATCGACTGGTGGGGGGTGCAGGATACCGAGATCTAGAGAGAGTAGAGGGGATAATGGTGAAATTGGGTGCAAGGAAAAAAGAAAGAAAAGAAAAGAAATTGAAGTATGAATAGGGTGCAGACCGTTCTCCTTCAGGATGGTTATGAAGTCTTCGTCCACTCTGGCGCTGGTGACGACAGTGGTAGGGCAGATCTGAAACTTGACTTTTGTATTTATAAATCACGCCAATGCAAAATTACAATTAATTAATATTTGTGTGTACTAAGATTTTGTTAACGATATTGATTATACAAAAGCACATGCACTTATTTTAGCCACCAGATTTACCTACTTAATCTACTTACTCATTTTGACAAGATTAAATGGTGGCGACTCCTCCATATCTTCCATGAGGTATAGCTTCTCCGTTGCGCAGTTGTAGTAAGCACAACCAAGTCTGCGATGGTTATAGTTGATGGCCATAATGATCTGGATAAATTACAAAATCAGGATTGGAATGATTTTACTGAAGATTTATGGGCCGACGAAAAACAAAAAGCAAGACTAAAAATGACAATAAAAAGTGATAATAGCCAAAAGGCTAAGAACGTGGGAACCAACCTTCTCACTCACGTCCTCTACATCTGCCACCTCATCTATATCCATCCTCCCTATCACTCTCTCGACCTGGTCCCTCTCCATATTCTGCTCTACCGTGCTCTCCTCATTATCTCCAACCTCACACTCCATCTTCCCTTTTCCTCCCTCAAATCTAACTCTTTTCGCCCGGTTTTCCTTTTCAAGCTCGCCAATCCCACGCTGCCCTTCGTGATTGTCACCGACTACCCAATTCACGGGTGTAGAGGCACGCGAGCTGACGAAAGATGGCGGTGGTGGAACGCCAAAGGCGTCAGCATGCGTGAGTAGCCGGCGCGGCTGCTCTTCATGAAGCGGGTTCGGCGGCGGCGGCGGCGGCGGAGACAGCGCGAGGCTAAAGGAGGAGGAGGATGAGTAGGAGCAGATGGATAAGAGGTCTTCGGTGTCATCAACATCATACTCCAGTTGGTCTCCAATACCCTGGTTGACACCGGCCTGTACATTATGCTGGGGAGTTGGCCGCGGATCCACAATGCCAGTGGTAGATGGCGGATCTGTGTGGGACTGGTAAATGGGAAATTGACCCGCGACAAGCGGTAAGCAGGTGGCCGCGTTGGAGGTACTCTGCGAGGAGAATGATACGGATCTCTGGATAGTGATGACTGGAGGAGCAAGATCACACTGGCTTGGTTCGGGCGTAACGTCATCTGGCGTTGCCATGTGCTCTTGGTTGATTTGCTTGGGCTTGTGTATATTTTTCTCGCCTAATTTATCAACCTCTTTATCCGACACGCCCATCATCAATTCTTGCTCCTCCTGTTCCCGTCCCGTATCCTGCACCGTTTCTCGCACACTCCTCTGTATCCTTTCTTTTCTCACAAGTTCTGCCGCATCCTCTCCCTCACGCTCCTCGCGAAGTGCCTGCCGTTTCAATCGTTGAGCAATTGAGTATGCGCTATGCAAGCTGAAGCGGTCGTCGTCAGTCCAAGTTGGCGCGTAGTCGTCCGACGTCGGAGGGTCTTGTTGAGCAATGACGTTCCTGCCCTGAAGACTTTGCGAAGGGTAGTGAGATGGTGGTAGTGCTACCGATTGGATAGGAAATTTGTGAAACAAGTTAAAATTCTGCGATTTCCTTTTCCACCAAACGCTAAAACATGAAGCTAAACTATTAAATAGGCTAAAGAATGCTGCTACCATCTACATCTCTAATATCGTCGCCGTCTTCCTGTCTGGTGTCAAGTCTTAGGTCAGCAAGATTGTGGGAGTAAGGAGGTTGTAGTGCCTTCTCGGGTGAGAAGTCCTCAATGGGATCGAATGAATCCATATTCTGACAACTGTACTGAGCCTTTTGGGAAGAAGAGAATTTAGCCCAACAACGGAACATGAGTCAATGCGCATGCATAATCAACTGCGCCACAGCCTCTCGCTCATAAACCCCACCATCTTCTGCAATAAAAAAATTAAAATTCGCACAATGTCAATTCTAGAGCGCGTTCCGCCCGAAATATTTCTCGGAGTCTTTAGCTTCCTGTCCAAGCATGATGTCACCTCCCTCTGCCTAGTTTGCCGTCAGTGGGCCCCCCCTGCTCTCACCACCTTGTACCAGACCATCCATTTGAAGAGCTATCCCTCGCTCGTCCGATTTTACAAGTACACCCACCACGCGCGCCGCTTCATCCGAAGCATCCACTTGCGTCCAATAAGCGACGAAATATACATTACCCCACCCGCGAATATCGCCGCCACCGTCCTGGCCGACTGCACCGCGCTCAAGAGCATCTCTATTCAGGCCTGCCCGTCGCTCTTATCTTCCGTGGACGTGGAGCAGATAATGAGTGCGCTCAACCGGACCCCGCTTGAGGAAGTGATGCTGAAGGATTTTGTGCCGGATGCCGGGCTCGTTACTGCAATTGCAGTGCATTCACTCCGACGGTTGCGGTTCGAGGTCAAGAGGCCGGATATCTCATACGATGTGTTTATACCGTTGGCGCGCGGGGCGTCACAACTTGAAATACTACAACTACACGGCTTTAAAGAGGTTACGGACGCATTCGTATGCAGTGTGGTGTTTGAGCTAAGGGAACTACAGGAACTGTCGCTAGACAACTGCGTGAACGTAACGGAAGGGTGTTTCGTGAAGGTCGTAGAGAGGTGCCCCAGGTTAAGGTCATTGAAGTTGAGAACGGCGAAATTCAGCGACGCGTTTTTGGAAGAGTTGGGTGAACGACTTGGGAGGTTGAGATTGATCCGGTTTAAGAGGAAAGGGGAAAAGGTGGTGTGGGCGTCAGGTAAGCGACTTTAGAGCCTTTTACCATGAACAAATAAACCTTATGCAAAGTAAGTAAAATATTAATCAGATCATCTCTCGTCCGCACTTTGCATAACCACTCAGGCCATTGTTCTCCATTTCCTGCTTACAATAAGCTAATAATAATAAAAAATAAACTTCAAGCCCTCGTTTGGAGAACGTCCAACGTGAGTATTAGTATCAGTACCTTTAATCCGATCCTCTTTCCGAAACTCACCCGTCTTCTCTTGGTTTATCCTCAGTTCACAATCTCTGTCGAATGTCACACCGCCATTTTCTCCCTCCTCATCCAGATTTTACACTTTGACATGTCGGCTGAACTCATCACGGTAGATATATTTTCTTTACTTTGCATCTCTTTCCCCTCTCTGTTATCGGAATAGCCAACTAACACACTCTTCATCTTTTTCAGGAAACGCGCATCGACAGAGTTATTGAATTTGCCATGCGCAATGATTATTCGGACGACGACCCTTTCCACGTGCGTGAACAATGTGAGCTGCTGCTGGAAAAATGGGACAATGCGGGATGGAGGAAGGGCCTAACGGGGTGAAGGAAGAGAAAAATTCGAACAGTGGAGAATTTTAAAACGATATAGACAATCGATGGTATGATAATTACTGTCCCCCTTTGCTATCTGTGTCGAGGTCATCGTTGGAACTATAGTCACAGATGTCATTGTTATAACTTGGCCAATGAATCAGGGGTTTTTGGCTTTTGAGATTGTTGGCCCGCCCTCGAGTACGCATTGCGGATAAGAAATTCGTTTTCAATTTGTATTTTTTTTTTTTTTTT
The DNA here is from genome assembly GCA_003990785.1 of Endogone sp. FLAS-F59071. Lineage (NCBI taxonomy): Eukaryota > Fungi > Mucoromycota > Endogonomycetes > Endogonales > Endogonaceae > Endogone > Endogone sp. FLAS-F59071. The sequence continues at coordinate 2,764 of RBNK01001901.1, read as the reverse complement.
AAAAAAAAAAAGGGGGGGGTCTCCGTGTATGACCGCGAATTGTCGTCGCGGAGTCATTTAATAAAACTGATATGATGCCCTTGAAAACTATGACCCAACTCCCGTAAAACGCATACTTTGGAAAAGATTATTTATTTACATGATCACGTTCGCTTCTAATTAATTAATTACTGGCGGCATATCCAAGTGAAGGGATATATGACCGAGCAAAATAATTGCGTCGAATTTGATAAATAAAACCCGGTGGTCGACCACAGCTTTTCCCGGCAGGCAGGCAGGCAGGCAGGCAGGCAGGCAGGCAGGCAAACGTACACTAAGCTAGTGAACAACAGATATGAAGTGAGTTTTTTTGAGTTTACTAAGAGTTGCTATACATTACACGTATACCGCAGTGCCCAATTCTCTCATCTCGCGAGTGACGTGACGGCTTTATGAGCACGTGGAGCAGTAGTCTAACGGACTTGCGCGACTTTTAAGAGCGCCTTATATCGCCAGCTCTCTCCCCTGTTGGGCCCACACCATGACCACTAACAATGACGGCGGCCGCTTCTTGACAAACTCCGTCTTGGACACCTTTAGGTTGGTCGGTTTATTCACTTGTTTCGGATTCCCCAAGTTACCAGCACGACGCCCCCTCATCTTGTATTCCTCGTCGCTTTGTCGAAAACAGCTACACATGGTCCATCAAGAACTTTCCCCTCGTGCGCAGGATCTATCCGAACGGCAAGGATCTCGTTAGTAACACCTTCTGGTGTCCGCCAAAGCCTGAAAAAGAAGGAGAGGAGGTATCGGATCGAAAAAAGTTGTATCATCCGACGCCATTGTCTTGGGCGATAAGGTAATTGAGGATGCCTTGTGTTTATTTTAATATTTAGTTTGGTCATGTTTTGGAGTGATGATGGTTTGCCCAAGTTTGAGTGTAACTTTTTTTTTTTTAAAAAAAAAAAAAAAAAAAAAAAAAAAAAAGACTCTACCCGTCCGGCAACACAACCGTTCCGGATCACATCTCCTGCTACCTTAAGGCCATTCCAGCTGACCGCGAGCAGGACCGACACTGGAAGCGCGAAAACATTAACTATGCCCTCGAGGCCTATGCCATCGTTCCTTCTTCTTATACTTCCACTCCAACCTACCACATCTACACCGCCGACACCCCTGCGGACTCCACCTCCTCCGTCACCATCCTCCGCTCCTCCTCCCCGACCAACCGCGACTCGGCCGCACGTCATAGATCCGTCATTCCTGTCACCTACCGCCAGCTCCCCAGTGACGGCAAGACACATACCATCCTTATTGAACGGTGGGCTTCGGGAGATCTCGTCTGGGACAAGCAAAACCCAGACTGGGGGCGCACCAGATTCTTTCCCGAGGTACTTATGCAGAATACATTGAAATGCTCAAGCACTCCCCTCCACCCCATTCGTACATTGATAATTCATTGTTTTTTTTTTTTTTTTTTTTTTTTTCCCTAAAAGACCCAGCTCCCGCGTAATCCCCATCCCGACGGTCGCATAGAACCTTATGACCTCCTCGTCCGCGTCCGCATACTCGTCAACAGCTGTCTCTCGGGATTTGTCACCGACCGCGCCCCACTCTCTTCTTACGGCCTCTCCCCCTCCTCTTTACTTACCACTACCTCTGCAGCTTTAGATCTTTCCTATATACTTGATGATTCTCGTTTTAGTGATATCTCCTTCGCTTTCGAATCTGATCCGCGTGTCCTTCTCGCCCACCGCGTCATCCTCGCCGCTCGTTCAAAGTACTTTTCCAACCTGCTCTCGACTTCTTGGGCCGAGGACACGCAGCGCAAGGTCCGTGTCGGTGGCGGAATGAAGTACGAGACGTTCCGGCACATATTGCATTACGTTTACTCAGGCGCTTTGAGGGGAGGTGACGACGGCACGGATCCCGCGCTGCTGCTCGACGTTTACCGCGCCGCGGATATGTATATGATGGAGGAACTCATGGCGCTGGTTGTCGAAAAGTTGGGCGCCGCGCCAGTGGACGATACGAATTGGGCTGCGAGGCTTGTGTTCGCGTTCGAGTGGGGGATCGAGAGCTTACGCGTGCCTGTTGTGAGGTGGGTGGTCGAGCATTGGGATCGTATTGAGGGGAGCGAAGAGCTTAAGGCCGTCGTTGCAACAGGGAACGTCGCGTGGCTGAAGGAGGTACTTGTGCAAATCGGCACCAGGGTCGTGGAGAGGGAGCCGGAGAGAGACATGGGAGAAAGAAGAAGGAAAGTGGGCAGAGAGGCCAAGACGTGGGAGAAATCGTCGAAGACATTAAGGAGAAGGAATACATTTGGGGATGAGTCAATATGAAAGACGGAGGTGGACGGGGTTTTGGGGATCGTGGTGAGTTGGCACTTGTCAGAAGTTTTGATTCTATAATACAAGGACGTAGACTCCTCGCTTACTTTGGCATAGTTTTTGTTCCATGTATATATATATTTATTGGATGAGGATTACTCTGTTGAAGTAATATATCAGTTCGGGGAGGGTTGACACGCACGATTCCTAGTTATTCAGTGATACTGCATCACACTTGCTCTAGCACATACTTTCACTGTCTCTGGATGAATATTACGGATTTACTTTGTGATTAAGGAATGGGGTACTGCGGAAAACTAAAAAAAGAATGTCATCAAGCATATTGAGAAAGAAGCGAGTACACTCGACGGAACTCTATTGGGGACGAATATTCATGCGCTCAAAAATATTTCCTCGAAAAAAAAAAAAAAAAAAAAAAAAAAACAAAAAAAAAA
>RBNK01001900.1:0-12943 GCA_003990785.1 Endogone sp. FLAS-F59071 | reverse complement strand
AACACACGACGATCAACCACGGGATATATTTTCAACCTATCAGGAGGAGCCATCAGCTGGTCAAGCAAACACCAAGCAACCGTTGCCCTATCAACAACTGAGGTAGAATATATGGCATTAGCTCATGCGACAAAGGAAGCCATTTGGCTATGCACCCTATTGGATGAGCTAGGATATTTGCCGAATTGTGCAACAACCTTATTTGAAGACAACCAATCAGCAATCGCCCTTGCCAAAAATCCAATTAATCATGCTCGATCAAAGCATATTGACATTCAGCATCACTTTATTCGAGAGAAAGTTGAATCAAAGGTGATAGATATCGTTTACATGGCGACAGATGAAATGATAGCTGATGCATTAACCAAGCCACTTGCGTGACCAAGACTTGAAACATTGATTGCAAAAATGGGCTTACGTAACTAACATTATTTCTTTAAAAATTTTATATTCTTTATCACGTCATTCTTATCACTCAAGTAGTATTTTATATATAATAATTTGCAGTGAATGTACTTCATGGATGACATTTGTGATATACAGTTGAACACTATTTTTATTCTTTTTTATTCATTTATTTTATCGAGATATATCAAGCAGGGGGAGTGTTGTAATTATTAGCTTATTATATCTCTTCTATCAATGATCGATGCATCAACGATTGATCATACGTCACTCAATTGTGGCTTAGACGATCTTTGTTTGTATCAACCAATCATAATTTAGCATTAATAAATACACGCATATTGGCTTCATTAGCCAGTGCGCTCTTTACTCCAAACACACATATTCGAAGATCAAATTTCAACAATAGTAAACAGTATAAGGTAGGATTGTTTTTGTTATTTTTTATAAATAATATGTTGTTTCTTTTATACTTGTAATGTAGTATAGTCCTTCTTATTTTAGATTCAATTTTGCTAACTATGATAACTCCACTATATTCTAGTATAGTAAGATCTGGTCACTGATCTTCAACTTTTCAGTTTCTTTGTGTTTCTTGTTATAATTTTTCTTTACCTTATTTTGGACATCATGTAATTCTCAAATTTCCTTTGTTACACAGTGTTCTATTTACACTTCCCAGAGAGTGTAGCTGAGTTCTAAGGTAGTCATCACTTGATCTATTAGCTAATGAGCTTTTCTTCTATAAACTAGCTTAAAAGGGGTGAACTTTATTATCTTTTATTTCATTATCTATAGTGTAAATAAGGTAGAAAGTAGGTTCAGGTCTCAATCTCCTCTTTATGATTATACTACTTTAGTAATCATATTCTTAATAGTTTGATTTATCTATTTAGTGAATCTATTTCCTTAAGAATGGTAGGCAGTAGTCTTTATCTGGCAGATTCTGAAGTATTGCATCAATATCTATATGAATTTATTAATGAATTCAGTCTCTTGATTGAAGATCATTTCATAGGGTATCCTATGGTAGCAGATAATATCTTCATAAATAAAGAGTACAATATTAAGAGCATCTGTAAGAGGCAAGGCTCTTGCTTTGAAGTACTTAGTTAGGTAATCTACTACTACTACAATATATTAGTTTCTTCTAAGTGTTCTTAGTAGTAGTCTAATATGTTGAAGTTTGATCTTCAAATGTGTATTTGGGGTAAAGAGCACACTGGCTTATGAAGCTAAATATGCATGTATTTATTAATGCTAATATATAATTGGTCGATACAGACAATGATCATTTAAGCCACGATTAAGTGACGTAGCATCAATCGTCGATGAGAGAGAGAGATATAATAAGCTAATAATTTCAACATAACAATATCTATTCTAATATATTTAAATGATTCTCTATATACAATTGGTTATAAGTCTTCAACTTCCTTTTCTTAATGTCTCTTCTGGCAAGTGTCACATCTTCTGATATATTCTCTAATATCTTTATATATGTTCTTCTAATAATATTTTTCTGATAGTCATTAATAAGTATTACTTACACCTATATATCCTGTAAGCTGATAATTATAGGAGGTCTGAAGTACTATCTGCTTTTTATATTTAGGAACTACAAGTTATATCTATTCTCTATATTGTTAATAAAGTATATTATTCTTAATAAAATAGTTAAGTACAATTATTTGTATAAGCTGTTGATCATTTTTATTCATCATCTTAGTAAAGGTTAGGTTACTGAGATAATCTAAATATTTATTATAGAGTTTAGTATCCATTAAGTAGGTATATTCTTTTTAGTTTGAGATATCAGTCTTGGATAAATTGGAGTAGGCATGAGAGGGTGTCTACATTCTAATGATTCTGTTCTTTTCTGTATTACATTGTAAAATTATATTCTTATAATATTGCTAACTATTGCATTATGTATATATTTCTGTTAGATTTGGTTTATTCTAGAGCTATTTGAGAGCTGAGTGGTCTGTTATTGTAAGGGGGTTTCTCCTAAACTGCCTTTGAGGAAGCATCTGATGATACTAATCCACATTAGACTTAGAAATCTCAGAGTATGTCATAAGGCTTCTAAGGTATTGAAAGTACTTTGTTTCTTGTAAGATTATTAATAGTGATTTTCAAACTTATAATCTTTAGCACTCTTGATATATGTAAAAGGGGGTTGAGATCTTTAGCTCTCAAAGAGATCTTGAGTGTGCACTGCTATTGAACTAAAGTTTATTAAATAAAGATTTGAGAGATATTTATATAAAAAGATCAAAGCTAAATATATAATAAATAAATAATACAATATAACTGATAAATGAGGTGATAGTCAAATAATATACTAATGATCTGATGATCAAGGACTGAGATAACTGAGCACCAATAATAATACTTAATAATTAAAATAAAAGTATAAGAAAACTGCTAAATTAATTCTGAGTGATGAGAATGGTAGGATCAGTGGGAATGATTGCTGTATTGTTCTTGATGGATTATATGAGAGTTAAAAGAGCTTGAGAAATTAGATAGAGGAAGATTATCATCTGATTCTGTAGGAATTCAGAAGAGTTGTATTTTAGCAGTGTGGATTTCAGCAGTATAGATTTTAGCAGTGTAGATTTCAGCAATATGGATTTCAGCAGTGTAGATTTCTTCTGTATCTGATCTAGATTTTTTCAAGAAAAGAGTGGATACTGTGATGCAATTGTTGTGCTTTTACAATTCTTCCCCTCTTAGGAGAAAATAGCATCCTTGCTATTTTTAAGGAACTTAAAATATAGATATAAGAAAATACTACTCTTGATAAAGATAATACTAAGTAAAAAAGTAGCTTGTCATTTTTCTATAAACAAATGACTTTTGAATATTTCAAAGAATAAAATAATAAAGAGATAATAATGTAAAAGATCAAATATGCAATTAAATGAAATAAATATCCATTGAAGATTGCTAGGTAATAAATAATATAATAATATCTGATCTGAAGGAAAATAAAAATAAGTACATCAGGGAAAATGGAAATTGATTGAGTGCATCATTACAATAATAATAAAAGAGGGGGGGGTAAAATTGATTAAGTACATCATTGTTCAATATATAGATAAAATAAAATAGAGATCAATCAAAAATAAAATAAATGAAAATAATAATTGTTTGATAAATAAAATAACTGATATAACTGTAACAACTGAATAAAATAGACTCCAAGGGCATTGAAATATTTTTTTTTTTTTAAAAAAAAGGAATATATAACTGAAGACTATGCTTACTCTTCTTTTTTCAAAATCTCCTAAATCTTTTATATGTCATTGATCTTTATGCTAATTTTGTCTGTTCTCTTCAATAAGGGTTGTCTGCTTGGGTTAGCAATGAGGTATCTCTTTCTAGGTAAGTTCTTGAGGTCACACCAAGATTTGGGTATGAGTGCTTGTTTATATATAATTCTAGTAGGTATAAGAATGGGGTCATCTGCTGCTTCTATCTTTTTTGCAAGATCTTCAAAAAAAAAAAAGTCTTCTAATTCACACACTACTCCTTTCCCTATACTTTTACTATAACTTTGCAGTACTAATGATATCCATTTCCTTCTGTCCTTAGCAAGCATTACCAGAATAATGATGATGAGGTTGCCTGTGAAACTCCTCTCAGTCAACAGTTTTTAGATATAGCAGATTCTAAGGACATTAACCATCCTCCCAAGTATCAATAGGTTGGTAAGTTGTATAAGATATCTGTGATTGATTAGAAGTGTCTTTGATCATTATTGACTTCTTTTTCTATAATTATGTAATTTAAACTTTTAGTATCTCTAGCTACTTCTGAGGATGATAAGATCATCTGCAAAACTCTTCTGGGGTTTTAGGATGAAGCAACCTGATATTTGTTGAAATTTGATCTTCGAATTTGTTTAGAGTAAAGAGTGCACTGGCTAATGAAGCCAATATGCATGTATTTATTAATGCTAATTTATGATTGGTCGATACAAAACAAAGATCGTCTAAGCTATGATCGAGTAACGTAACAATCGATTGTTGATGGAAGAGAGAGATATAATAAGCTAATAATTTCAACACTCCCCCTGCTTGACATATCTCGATAAAAATAAATAAATAAAAATAAAAGAATAAAAATGTTCAACTGTACATCACAAATGGCATCCATGAAGTATATTTACTGCAAATAACTATATGTAAAATACTACTTGAATGATAAGAATGACGTGATAAAGAACATAAAAGTTTTAAAGAAAAAAGTTAGTTATGTAAGCCCATTTTTACAATCAACATTTCAAGTCTTGGTCACACAAGTGGCTTGGTTAATGCATCGGTGATCATTTCATCTATCGTCATGTAAACGATATCTATCACCTTTGATTCAACTTTCTCTCGAATAAAATGATGCTGAATGTCGATATGCTTTGATCGAGTGTGATTAATTGGATTTTTGGCAAGGGCGATTGCTGATTGGTTGTCTTCAAATAAGGTTGTTGCACAATTCGGCAAATATCCTAGCTCATTCAATAGAGTGCATAGCCAAATAGCTTCTTTCGTCACATGTGCTAATGCCATATATTCTGCCTCAGTTGTTGATAGGGCAATGGTTGCTTGGCGTTTGCTTGACCAGCTGATGGCTCCTCCTGATAGGTTGAAAATATAGCCTGTGGTTGATCGTCGTGTGTTAATGTCTCCTCCCCAGTTGGCATCACTGAAACTGATCAGTCTTAGATCCTGATCATATCCAAGGCACAGCTTATAATTGGCTGTTCCTTTAATATATCTTAGTAATCATTTGAGGGCATGGTGATGTTCTTGCATTAGATTGGCCGAAAATTGACTGATGATGCTGACAGCAGCAGCTAGATCAGATCTCGTCCCGATCATCAGGTACATTATGCTACCGATCATTTGTCTGAATAGACTTTGGTCTGCAGATTTTCCCCCTTCAGCTTTGAGTTGAATGGATGGATCAAGGGGTATACTGATTGGCTTGGCGTCCATCATGTTAAACCTTGTAATGATTTGATTGGCAAAGTGACTTTGATCAATTATAATCATATGTGCTTTTCAATCACACATAACTCGAATATCCAGAAAATGTTTAATTTCGCCACAGTCCGTCATATCAAATGCATTGCTAAGTTCCATCTTGAATTTGTTCATCGTTTCCATCGAGTCGGCTAGAATTAGTAGATCGTCGACATATATGGCAATAATTATCAGCGATTGATCTTCTTGTCTCCTTCTTAGATAAATGCTGTGATCTGATTATAGTCTTGTAAAATTTGATTGGCTGAGGTAGTTGTCGATCTTCTGATTCCACATACGAGGTGATTGCTTTAATCCATACAGTGATCAATTGAGCTTACACACAGCTCTCGATGACAGCTCCAATTGGTCGATTCCTTCAGGTACCATCATGTAGATCTCTTCATCAAGATCGCCATTCAGGAACACAGTTTTTACATCCATTTGGTGAATTTCTAATTTTAGGGTTGCTCCAATCAATAAAAGTGCCCTGATCAACGTGAATTTCACCATAGGAGCAAATGTTTCATCGTAATCAATTCCTTGCTGTTGTGAATATCCCTTGGCCACTAATCTCACCTTATACCTGGCAACTGATCCATCAGTGTTGAGTTTCTTTTTAAATACCTATCTACATCCAATTGGCTTGCATCCTGCAGGCACCTTAGATACAATCGTCCACGTATCATTATTCTTAAGTGATTTAAGCTCTTGATTGATCACTTCCTCCCAAAGCTTTGCGTCAGGCAGAGAAATTGCCTCCTTGTAGGTCATTGGGTCATCGGTCGATTCAATTAAATTAGCTTCTGACATGCGATCTTGCCAAATTTGTAGAGCTTCAGTGTCGATCAATTGTTCGATTGGCTCCCAGGTGTTGTCATCATCATCATAGCCTAGTCATTTAACCAGATATTGCCTTTTTTCATCAATCTTGCGTTCTTCGATGATTGCTTCAATAATGTATTCTTGATCTTCTGGGTTAACGATTGTTAGGGATTTTAATATAATAGATTCATCGAATGTGATGTTGTGGCTGATCTCTATCCTTCTATTGATTAAATCCCAGAGCCTGTATGCCTTCTTTTCATTATGATAGACAATCATTTTAAGCTTTTTGGATTGGGGCGCCAGTTTTGACCTTTTTCCCTTACGAATATGCATATATGCGTCAGCCCATATGATGTACAAGTTACTGATATCAGGCTTCTGACTGTGCCATAATTCAAATGGTGAAGCACTCTCCTTATTGGCTCACATTGGCAATCGGTTGCGTAAGTATATAGCACTTATAGCAAGTTCTGCCCAAAGTTCATCAGGTATGCCGGCAGTAATTTTAACTGCCCGGATTGACTCCATCAATATCCGGTTATATCGTTCGGCTACACTGTTTTGTTGCGGTGTATCTGGCATTGTCATTTCGTGATGAATTCCGTTTTTGATTAAAAATTCACACATCTCGGTGTTTACATACTCTCCTCCTCCATCTGATCGGAGAATCTTGAGTTTTCGGCCCGATTGCATCTCGGTGAACGCCTTGAATGTCCGGAATCGATCAAATATATCACTTTTGTTGTCAATAAAATATGTTGTGACATAGCGAGTGGCGTCATCAATGAATGTTAATATATATTTTGCTCCATTGACTGATGGCGTGGGCATCGGCCCGCACAGATCTGTGTGCACCCTTCCGATAGACTCCATCGATCGATTTTTCACATGTCCGAAAGGCTTGCAGTGTGACTTCGCATGTTTACACCCAGCGCATATTTCAATTTGTCTAGTTGACAGCCGCACATCTCCAAGCCCTGTGACAAATTTGTTGATTGATTGCAAAGTATTTCGGCCTGGATAACCTAATCGGTGATGCCATAATATATAGTCATCAATCTTGGAATCGGTGATGTTTGCTTCTAGCTCTAGCTCCAGTGATATCGATAAATGAAATAGGTTGCCATCGGCTTATCCGATTTTGACTTCTTCATGATCTGCACCGATTTTAATTACTGATCCGTCGCTTTTGAAGGTTATGTCATTTTCATCACATATCAATGTCCGCACAGATATTAAATTTCTGGTGATCTCCGATACATATAAGACGTCCTGTAATTTCAGCTTATCGTTGAGCTCAATTGTCCCAACGTGCGTTGCGCGTAATTTCTCGTTCCCTGCATACGTGACCAAGCCGTCGTGCTCAGCCACCATCTCGAAGAGCTCCAATTGGTTGAACATATGTTGTGTGGCACCTGAATCGATGATAGCACCAATTACCAGATTTGCTTCGGCTCTCGGTTTAGCCTTTTCTTTTTCTTTTTCTGTTTTTACCCAATCGTTGAATTTGTTGCATTGAAATATTCCGTGTTCTCTCTCACAGACATAACATTTCCAAAGGTGTCCCCAAAAATTCCTACCTCGATTGGCTCTGCGATTGCCGCCTCAGTCGCCTCTGTCATTATGACCTCCTCAATTGTTTCCATTATCATTATTATAGCCTTGGTTTCGTCTGGCACTTCTGTCTCAATTGTCACGACCGCCGCCTCGGTAGCCGCCTCAGTTGCTGCCTTAGTCGCCACCTCGGTCGCCACCTCAGTAGCCACCTCGGTAGCCGCCTCGGTCTGTCACGTGGGCTTCGTCACACCTCTACTTGTTATCCAGGTCGAACCTGATGCATGTGAGTTGTAAAGCCTCCAGCATTGTCAGTATATTTTCCTGCACAAGTATTAATTCCCAATACCTGGGGCTTAGACTCTGGAGATATTGCGGTATTGCTTCTGTATCAGTCATATCTTCGATTTGCACCATAATCTGGTTGAATGCATCATTATAATCTTCGATCGATCCTTTTTGCTTCATCATCGCAAGCTTATCGCGCATTTGTAACAATTGTTCCATTGGTGCGTATTTTTGCATCATAGCCTCTTTAAGCTCATTCCATGAATCAAATTCTCCCGATGTGTTTACATGCCTCTGTAACCACATTCTAGCGTTACCTGTAATTTTGCTGATTGCTGCGTTGACTTTCTCCTTTTGTACTGATAGATTGGCGCTAGTGATAAATTGCTCTATAGCATCAAAGTAATCAAACAATCTGGATGCGCCACCTGATCCATCAAATTTGTTGATCGATCTCAGGTACTCCTTCGCCAGATCGTTAAGCTTTGTTGATGTTGTTGGTAATGGTGATGGTCATGGCATATTGCCTTCTGTAGCTGCGTTCTGATTGGTTGGCGCACTAGGTGATGTGTTTGTTTTGTTGATTTTTGCCATCAATTTACCTATTAGGGTTGTCAGCATGTCTAATTTATCTTCCTGATTTCTGATCATTATAGCCATCTGTTCTTGTCGATCAAGGCTAAATGCAATATTGCTCTGATGGTTGCCATCCAATCCTTTGTCATTGTCATCAGGAGGTTGATATCTGTTGTCTGTTTTTGATTTAGACCACAATCTTGTTGATCTTGTTGCTGACGATGATGATGTGTATAGGTTGTCCATTTCATTATGTTGCGTCATTGAATGCTATGTTGTTACATGTTGTTTATCGCGTTGCTTTATCGCAGTGTCATTTGTCGCATTGTTTATCACGTTGTTTGATGCATTGTTTACAATTTTAAATAAATGCTTACTGTAATCACAGTTGTAACTGCTATGATTGCATAGATGATTATGTAGATCTCAGGTTGTCGAGCTGCAATTTGAGCGGCTCGGGGCTCATAACCTGTTGAAATTTGATCTTCGAATTTGTTTGGAGTAAAGAGTGCACTGGCTAATAAAGCCAATATGTATGTATTTATTAATGCTAATTTGTGATTGGTCGATATAAAACAAAGATCGTCTAAGCTATGATCGAGTGACGTAACAATCGATCATTGATAGGAGAGAGAGATATAATAAGCTAATAATTTCAATAGTATTATGAACCAGACTTGACTCTTAGTCCTGTAGCAAGTCTAGATTTTGAATGTGAAGAAGAGGAAGAAGAAGAGGTTGAAGTAGCTATTGCAGTAAGCCTTGATTTTAATGATGATAGTGTGCTCCCAGTTGATGAAGGCTTTAATGTAGATGTGATACTATATCCTGATAGGTGCAGTAGGCAGAGATCTTCTTGAAGTATTTTCATTTACTGACAGTTTTCTTCTGTTATGTTTTTCTTATGTAATTAGAACTATCTCAAAATCTGGTAACTTCTAAAGGATATTTAGATTTTTTTAGAGTTGATGGTCAAGTCTTGGATTCAAGCATCCTGGTCTCAACTTCTAGATTGTCAAGTCCTTCAGGGTCATCAGATAAGGAGAATGAACCTCCTGAAGTTGTTGACAGATAAATATCTACTTCACTAATTTTGTCAAGATTGAGAATTTCTATTAATTTTCTATGTAAATCTCTTCAACAGGAATAAGAGTAAAGTTCTTGATTCTCCAGCAGATTCTTCTGATGGGTACTGAACTCCAGTAAGGGCTATCTGAAGCTGGCATACTCCAAGGAGTTCTTCTCTTGTTTGTGCTGTTCTGTTTGATTCTACTATTGTTCTATTTAATTCAGATAAGAGTGACAAGTTCCTAGAGGTTAACCAGGTTAGTTGCTCATCAAAGTAAGTATTATGATTTTGCTGTATTTTTCAAGAGAGAGATTTCCTAATGAATTCCTATAGAATTCTTATAATTAATAAATATTCAATAATTGTTTTACTTCTATCTAGGAGTTAATATCTAAGTAGGTCTGAATAGATGATCATCACTTTATCTTCTATATATTGATTAAGTACTAATTTGGCAATAAAGATCTCTTTAACAATCGATTTATAATGTCTTCTTAAGGTTGCTTGTATTGATGTCTCTATAAAGTCTATTTGCAAAGTTTGCCTGCTTTTGAAGTCTATTTATACCTCTCATTACTATAATTATTTATACCTCTCATTGCTGTGATTATTTTATTCTTCTTCTATATTAGATATTAATGGTTTTTTATAGTTATTTTCTATAGCATGTACCAAAGTACGCTAGCTTTGGTGTAGTTATAGAGCATCAATTTAATGAGTCTGCAATCATCTATTTGGACTTGATAACTATAAGTTCAGTTGTTGTACTCTCAGTTCTCATAGATCTTGAGGTACACAGCTATTAAACTAAAGTTTATTAAATAAAGATTTAAGGGATATTTATATAAAAAGGTTAAAGCTAAATATATGATAAATAATAATACAATATAACTGATAAATGAGGTAATGGTCAAATGATATGTTAATAATCTGATGATCAAGAACTGAGATGACTAAGCACCAATAATAATACTTAATGATCAAAATAAAAGTATAGGAAAACTGCTAAATTAATTCTGAGTAATAGAAATGGTGGGATCAGTAGAAATGATTGCTGCATTGTTCTTGACAGATTATGCAAAAGTCAGAAAAGCTTGAGAAATTGGATAGAGGGAGATCATCATCTGATTTTAGGAGAGTTGTATTTTAGCAATATGAATTTTGGTAATATAGATTTTGGCAGTATAGATTTTGGCAGTATAGATTTTAGTAGTGTGGATTTCTTCTATGTCTGATCCAGATTTCTTTAAGAAAAGAGTAGATACTGCAGTACAATTACTGTACTCTTACAGTTATTAAGATAAACTACTTTCTAATCAAGAAGTAGTAGAAGTGCTGTATGGCTCAAACAACTGCTACATATTTTAACTAGGTAGCTCTATAGAAAGATTCTGCTCTATATGTGGCTCATCTTGCATAAGCAATTATATATTCTCCATCTTTATTATCTTATATCAAAATTGCTTCAAGTTCGAATGATAATGTATCTGTATATAACTTGAACACTTTTATAAGATCTAGCCTTACTATTACTAGTATATAGGTAAGTGCTTCCTTAATCAGATTAAAAGCTGTTTGTGCAGCTGGCATCTATTCTTATGCTCTTTCTTTTCTCTACAGCATATGCAAGAGTGTGGCAATTTTAGAGTATATTAGGAAACTATATTCTATTTGTAGTCTATAACTAGCATCTATACTCATAGGCTATTTGCAGGCTATTTATAGGCTGTTCTAGTCAGTTTATAGTTCATAATATTATTCTAGAGGTGTTCATGGTTTGTAATATTGTTCTAGTAGAGTTCTAGAGTAGTTCATAGCTGTTTGCTAATAATAGTTTATAGTCTATAACTAGTATCTGTATCTATAGCTATTTTGTTTATAGTTCTTAGTAAAATAGTTTGCAGCTCTTAGTAAAATAGTTCATAGATTAATTAACCATTTTTCTGATATATCCAGAGATAAACCTTTTATAGAACTGAACTAATTCTAAGAATCCTCATAGAGTTATTTTATCTTGCAAGATTAGAAAGACTTTAATGATTTCAGTCTACTTTAGATCTGAGTAGATTTCTCTTCTATTGATTATAAATTTAAGGTATTTAATCTTCTTTTATCTAAAGTAACATTTCATTAGCTTGATCCTCAATCTGTGTTTTCTAAATCATTCAAATACTTTCTTTAAAGTCACCATATATTCTGCAAAGGTCTTAGTATAGATCATTAGAAAACTATTTTCAGTTCATAGTCTATAACTAGCATCTGTACTCATAGACTATTCACAGGCTGTTTGTAGGCTGTTCTAGCTAGTTTATAGTTCATAATATTATTCTAGAGGTGTTCATGGTTTATAATATTATTCTAGCATAGTTCTAAGGTAGTTTATAGCTGTTCACTAATAATAGTTTATAGTCTATAACTAGTATCTATATCTATAACTATTTTGTTTATAGCTCTTAATAAAATAGTTTGCAGCTCTTAGTAAAATAGTTTATAAATTAATTAACTATTTTTCTGATAATGTTAATATTATCAATATATACAATCACTTTATGTCCAATTAGGTTATAGAAGATCTCATTCATTACAGCTTAGAAAGTAGCAGGTGTATTGTAAAGTCTAAAAGACATTTTTGTAAATTCATACTGTCCAAATAGTATAATAAATACTAATCTCTCCTGTGCTTCAAGTGTTCCCCTGATTTAGTTATATTCTACCTATAGATCAAGAGTTGAGTAATTTATATCTTTTCAATATATTTTATAAGTCTTCTAAGTGTGGAATTAGGTATATATACTTCTTAGTAACTATATTTAGCTTATAGTAGTCAATAACCATTCTCTGTTTATTCTTCTTTGATACTATACTAATAGGCAATACTCAGAGGCTTTTTAATTGTATAATCACTTCTAACTTTAATAGTTCTTAAATATACTTTCATACAAAGTTATAGTAGTTGGCTAGTAGTCTATAGAGTACTTGCTTGATTAGTTTAGTATTTTCTGTATCAATGTAATAAGTGAAAAAAGCTTGGTTCAAGAGGTCTTTAAAGCTGATTACAATAATGTTCTTATACTTCTTTAATAGATCTTATAGCTGCTTCTTCTGATTTTGTAATAAATTCTTATTGAGAGAGTAAATATGCTTTTTGGTATTCTTCTGGTCATCCAGTCTCTCTATTATTATATTAGCATTT